>CM031236.1:492454696-492475602 GCA_018340775.1 Taxus wallichiana var. yunnanensis
TATAGACTATAGATGCCATATAGATCTATATAGGGGGCTATAGAAATAAAGAAATATAGCCATAAAGAAATAAAGAAAGCCCTCTCTCTATCTATATCTAAGAAAGAAATAAAGAATCTTTATATAGCCATAAAGAAAGAAATAAAGAAAGAAATAAAGAATCTTTATATAGCCATAAAGAAATAAACCTCGGCCTATCACCCCAATCCTATCTGTAGTTGACAACCCCCCCCCCTACCTATCTATATATGGGGCCTCTCTAGATATGGCCCCGGGCCCATCTGCCATACCATAGATATAGGTGGCCGAATATGGGTAGTGCCTAGAGAGCCAGCCGTGTATATGGTCTATATGGATGGCACTAGATCTATATATAGACCATATACGGGTTGTATTAATTCGAATCATATACGTTATACGCCAATTAGAATATAGGGGGCCCCTATATCCATAGTTGCTTCGGAGAGTTCGGTGGCCATATATCAACATCATATCTATCTATATAGGGCGGCACGGCCCCACTCACTCTATCCATATGGCATCTATATCTCTAGTTGCGGAGGAGGGAGCTTACTTATCTGGTCTGGTTGTATCACTCCTTTGGATACAATAGCCCGGTAGCTGCCCCCTCCCCTATATATAGAGATGGGAGAGATGGGATAGATGGCCTGCCCTAGTTATTTCTATTTAGTCTGGGCCCCCTCTATATCTAGCCGAGTGTTTGATAGAAACCTATCTCTATCGGAACCGAGTGGAATTATACTCTACTCCGCCCCGGCAATCTATATAGTATAGAGGGCCGAGTGGCGAGAGGAGGGAGCGGCTGGTCTGCTGCCCCGGGAGATAGGGAGATGGCCCCGCTGAGCCGGAATGCGACCCCCCTCCCTATATGGATTGATAGGGGATCCTCCTGCATTCCATAGTGAGCTTCGTGCTAGGTTGGATATAGAGGGGCGGCCCCCCCTATCTATATATGGCAGTTGGGGCTATATAGATAGTCCTGTTGGCACGTATCGGTTATATGGAATAGTGCCTGTTGGCACGAGCCAGCCAGTCGGTACTAAAGATATATGTGTAGTGTTTGGCACAGAGAAACTATCTATAGATAGAGAGTGGGCCCCTATCTAGAATTCTCAACTCTATATGGAGGGGGGAGGGGGGGGCCCCCATAGATCCCCTCTAAATAGAGAGGGGGGCCCGGCCCAACTCCTATCTCTCTGGGCCCCCCATATAGAGAGAGGGGGGGGCCTATCCCTCGGCCCCCAGCATCCGGCAAGAGAAAAGAGATAGGGGAGGGCGGCCATATCCTATAGAGTGTTGGTTGCCCCCATATAGACATAGACAGGACCGGGCTCGACCGAATGTTTGTTTGCCCCGGGTTTATCTGGAGTGTTTGGTAGCCCTATATCCTATCGGCCCTCGACTTACTATATCTATATGGCATCTATATCTCTAGTTGCGGCCCGAACTCTTTCCTGCACCCTCGCCCTCCCCCTCCTACGAGATATAGGGGCGGGGCCCCCCCTGAACTCTCTTTTCTATATGGTATGGCCTCCTCCTCCAGATAGAAAAGAGAGTTCAGGGGGGGGGCTCTCCGGATAGAGATATAGGGGTGGGCCCTATCGACCCCATATCTAGGTAGGAGGCCCTCCAGATAGAGAAGAGATATAGGGGCACTAGATATAGCGAGAATAGATATATAGGGGCGGGGCCCTGTATATCTATATGGGGGGCCATCTAGACTCTATTAGGCCCCCCCTCCATAGATAGAATTCTAGATAGGGGCCCACTCTCTATCTATATATAGCCATAGCCGCCCCCCCCCAACCCCCCAATCAGATAGTAGGTGGGCGGCCCCCCCCCCCCCCCTAGAGATCTTATCTCTCTGGGGGGCCTATATAGATAGGGGTCCCGATAGGGCGTTGGCCTATAGTCTCATTCAGGGCCCCCAGCCCAGATAGATCTATAGGGTAGGGGCGGGGGAGGCCCGCCGGGGCGGGGGAGGCCCGCCAGGGGCGGGGGAGACGGGAGAGAGCATAAATGCCCAACGCCGCCCCCTATATATAGATAAGATATGGCCGACCCCCCCTCCTCTATATCTTCTCTATCGGTCAGATCTCTATAGGGCGCCCCATATATGGATCCCAGATAGATAAGATAGTTCAGGGAGGGGGCCGCCCAGATAGATAAGATAGTTCAGGGAGGGGGAGGGGGGCTCTAAAGTGATTGTAAGTTGGGGGGCCAACTAAACCATATAGAGTCGAGGTCATTAGGCGCTGACCCCGGGAGGCCCGGGGTCATTTATGCGCCTCTATATATATGGGGCCCTATCTAGAATTCTGAACTCTATCTGGAGGGGGGGGAGGCCGAGGGAGAAGATTCGTTGGAATAGCTCGCGGGCATTCGTATTACGTGGAGTATAGAATTCGTATTACGTATATAATCAACGATGGGATCAACGATGGGATCAATCGAATGACTGACAGTGGGAATCCGGCGCTGCCTCCCTCTTCCCCTCTTCCAATAGTGGGTGGGTGGCGCTGCCTCCCTCTTCCCCTCTTCCAATAGTGGGTGGGTGACGCTGCCTCCCCCGCCCCTATATCTGGCAGGTCAGTTAGGAGGAATCTCCGGGTTACGAACTCCAGAACTAGCCGCCAGAAAGAAGGAATAGGGAAATGAGACGACTCTTTATTGGACTATTCCATAAACAGATTCTACTCCATTTACCCACACCAATCACGAGTTCTTCTCCATTTCTCTCGTATATCGTCGTAACGCCCTTCATCATGGGTTCTGAAAAAGACTTTTCATGTCATTCCCATTCAGGTCCGATTCGGATTTCTCCGCTGTTCTCTCTTCCCCCCGAGCCTTTCTTTCGGAGTGATAAAGAAGATGGTACACTTGAATCGTATCCTTCAAGTACTTATTGCTCGCCCGGAATCCCACTTCTGCAATTGGTAGGTCACCGGGTTCTTAGAATCAGTTGTGTTTTCCGTAGTTTCCCCATCTTACAACTCCCGTACCAATTTGATCGATTCGAAATGAATTGGTTCAACATTCCACTAGGGAGCCCGATCTTGACTCTGATGTGTGGTATTCATTCCCGTTTGGCTCTCGGAATCCCCAGCAGTGGTTGGAACAGCTCGCAAAACTCAACCACTTTACCTACTTTATCGCCCCCAATCGTTTTCCGTACCTCTATCGAAACGGAATGGTTTCATGTTCCTTCATCGATCGGTTATTCCCCTCCGTTCGCATCTCCCTTTCCAATTTCGGTCTCAATGGGTCCACGAGATTCAATGGCAAGCAGCAATTGAAACCGAGGCAGAGCAGAGCAGATATTAGGGGAGGGCGCCCCTATATAGATATATGGCGAGGGCGGCGGCGGCTGCTATAGAGTCGGCACCCCCTACCTATCTATATATGGCGCCCCCATAGAGAAGATGGGAGGGGGGGCTCGATTCTATGGAGGGGGGGGCGATAGATCGAGGGCCATATCTATAGGGAGTTCTCTCTATAGGGCCCCCCTTCTCTATATAGGGGAGAAGATAAGATCGGGGGGGCATATCTATATATATATATAGGGTGCCAACTCTTTATTGGATTGGCACTCGCATTTTTGTTTTGCTTTCTCTACTCAACCCCCCCCCTATCTATATATGATATGGCCCCCATATAGAGATAGGGCCCCCATATAGATGAGAGAGGGGGGGGGTCGAGGCGAGGCGAGGGTCCGAAGGACCCCCTATGAAACCCTATCTCCCCCATCTATAGAGAGGGGGGCCCCAGATATAGATAGGGCCTCTCTACTCTAATATCTGGGTATGGGTATGGGGGAGAGCGCCAATTAAACTCTATATACCACGAGATATAGATAGGGGGGTCCTCAACCCCATATATTAGATCTTTCTCTCTATAGGGGTCCTCTCGGACGAGAGCATAAATGCCCTTCGTCGCCATATCTTTATAGAGAATAGAGACATAGAGGGTCCCTCCCCCTCCTCGACCTTAGGAATGACCCCGACTTCACTAATGACCTCGTCCTCCTCGACCCCCCCTCTCTATAGATGGGGGCCATATCTAGAGAGGGGGGGGCCAGGGTAGGGGCGCCGATAGGGTGACCCCATAGAGTTATAGGCCTCCCCATACCGATAGGGGTCGCCGGGGAGCAGACCCGACTAGATCTAGTCGCCCCCCTCCATAGAATCGAGCCCCCTCCCTATAGATCTTCTCTATGGGGGCCCCGAGGGCCGTCGCCATATATTTCTATAGGGTGGCGGCTATGGCTATATAATAGAATATAGATATAGATAGATAGATAGATAGATAGATAGATAGATAGATCTCTATTCTATATAGATATAGAATAGAGATCTAGTTGGGTTGGCGGGCTCCCACGGTTTTCGCTTTTATGCTCCGATGGTCGAGCCCTATCCCTAGAGTAGGCCGTCGCCATATCTAGATGGGCCCTATCTCTCTATGGGATGGGCACCGTTCATAGAGAGATCAGAGAGGGGGCCGCCATCTCATCTATATATAGAGGGTGCCGACTAGAGAGAGTCGCCCTCTCCCTATCGGTGATTGCATGCAGTGAGCGACAGCGAACTAACTCTCCACTCCTTACCTTATCCTTACCTTAATGGTATAATATAGATAGGCCTTTCTTTCTGATTAGGGCGTATAGGCCGGGCAGGCCGGTCATGAGTCGTTCAGGCTGCACTCTCTATTCGATTTGAGGCAGAGCGGAGAGCAGTGCTCATTCATTATATCATAGATATGGAAGCAAACTTATGTTCATCACACCCAATGGACTCCATTTTCATCACGGAAATGTATTACGTCAAGATCCGTTGCCAACACCGAATCACGCCAACATCACGGAAGTTCCTAGATCGTGTGAAATCGTAGTAGTTCCAAAGGCATTCCGTTCCAATGGAGAATTGGCTATGGAGATTCCGCGCGGTCAGAGATTCGCACAGGCAGATCGGGTCGAGTGCTCTCGGGAACGGGCGGGGAAAGAGGGAGTCGCACGACGAAGCGGGCATATGATGTTTGATTCCTCACGAGGAAGCACTCTCCGAGGGCATATGATGTACAATTCCTTGGAAAAGATTTCGGCAGTCATGTCGGAAAACGACCTTCCGGTCCGGATACGGGAGAACTCCATCCAGTTCCCGATGGAGACGGAGTTTTGCGAATTATTCCCGGAACTAGAAGATCATTTCGAGATTTCCGAGCATATCCGAGGGTTCAATGTGACTATTGCAACTCCGGCCAACACGCAGGATGAGACTCTACCATCGTGGAGCGGCTTTTCGCAGACGAACGGCATTTCTGCTCTCGATCGATAGAATATATCAATCCCATCTATATAGAGAGGGGGGTGTGAGCGATGGTATATAGAGTTTAATTGGCGCCCCGGCCAACGGCCCTATATAGATATGGAATATAGAACTCCCTATCTATATGGCCCTCGACTTCCTCTCCCTCGGCCCCATATAGATATAGATATAGATATAGATATAGATATAGGGGGCCGAGTGCCCCATATATAGATAGGCCCCCCCCCTATCTCCCCCCCCCCCTCTATATAGATGGGCGATAGAGGGGGGGGCCTATCTAGATATGGGGGGGCCTATATAGATATAGATATAGATATAGGGCCCTCCTCCCCCCTACTCGTCCTCCTCGATCTATCGATCGAGTGCCTATAGAGAGCCATAGCCGCCCCGGGCCGTCGGCCGGGGTGGCGGCTATGGCCCCCTATATAGAGAGATGGCCCCCCCTATATAGATATCTCTATGGGCGCCCTATCTAGATATGGGGGGGGGTTGGCCCGAACTCGGGCTCCCACGGCTCTATTTTATGCTCTGCTCCGCTGGCCGGGGCCCTACCCCTATATAGAGTAGGCCGTCGCCATATAGATGTATAGGGTGCCGACTATAGAGAGTCTCCCAGCTATATAGAGAATACTCCCGAGCATAGCATATAGATAGTCCCGTCGCCATCTAGATCTATAGGGGTGGTTCGCTATCGCTCACTCCTCCCCCAGCTATATATCTCATATATCTCTATAGTAGTCGGGGGAGTGCCTTACTCTCCCCCCCTCTCTATCTAGATGGGATATATTCCATCGCCATATCTAGATAGAAAGGGACCCTCCACCTCCCCATATAGAGATAGGGCCCCAACCCTCCCCGGGGGGGAGGCGCCTATACTCTCTATACAGGGGTCCTCTCCCGTTGGTCGAGAGCTCTATAGAGTAGGTAGTAGGCCGCCCAGAGTTCTGTTCTAGAGCGCCCTCTATTCTATATATCCGACTACGACTATATATAGCTATAGCCGCCCTCCCCCTCGGCCTCGCTATCCCCTATCCCCTATCCCAATAGAGGGGTGGGGGGGGGGGTCGGCCATATCTATATATAGGGGGCGACTCTCTATAGCTATAGTCGGGCATTTCTGCTCTCTCCCGCCCCTCTATCTATATCTGGAGGGAGAGGGCCCCCCCAACCCCATCCAATCTCCAATCTAGAGAGACCTGGGATCTGGGCGGGCGGTCGAGTGTTCTCCCGTTGGCCTATATAGATATAGGGCCCAGCTAGAGAGAGTAGGCCGTCGGGGGAGGCCCTCGATTCAGAAATAAATGCCCCAACGTCGGCACGAGTCCCTCGCCATATAGATAGAGAGGGCTTTCCCTCGGGGCCCCCCTCCCTATATATCTGTTCTATATGGCGAGTGCCTGACTCTATATAGCCGCCCCCAGATGATATATAGGGCTATCGGTTCGCTATCGCTCACCCCGACTAGACTCTAGATAGTCGCCCCCCCCCCTCTATATAGATGGGATATATTCCATCGCCCCGGCCTATCAGTCCATATAGAGAGAGGGGGGGGGTGCCAACTAAACTCTATATAGCCCTATCGCTCACCCCTAAAGCTATATAGAGTAGGCCCCCCCTCTCTCCCCCCCCCTCTATATATATGGGAGATAGGGGGCCCCATATATAGATAGGGTCTAGGGGGCCCGCCTAGACGGCGGGAGAGAGCGTAAATGCTAAATGCCCCCACCCCATAGAGAGTTCTAGATAGGGGGCCCCCTCTAGATAGATATGGTCAGTCGAGTTCCTCCGAGGAACTGACCGCCCCTATCTAGAACTCTCTATGGGGTGGGGGCGCTCGATCGAGGTCGCCGACTATAGATTCTATAGCCGCCCTCGATTTTTGTATATCAAGGTTGGCCCCATATATCTAGAGGGCCGCGAAATCATGCGAGTAGGCCGAGGGGGAGGGACCCTATCTATATGGCGCCCCCTATTCAGATATGGGGCCCTAACTGCAGTTGGTCGGCGGAGGATTTGCCCTCTTAGCTTGGAGGAGGGGCGGCCTTGGTTGGGGTAGAGAGCCGTAAGCGCGGTGGGGGTGACGGAGGACGTGCTCGTATGGTCCATAGAGGGCACCTCTCGTTGATTATTGGGAACTGGAACTCCCCCATATTCGAAATATGCTTTTCCGGGGGCATCACGATCTGCAGCTCAAATGGTCCCTCACGAAGTATCTATTGGTCTGATCATTATCACCGTACTAATACGTGTAGGTCCTCGTAATTCGAGTGAGATCGTCACGGCGCAAAGGCAGATATGGTTTGGTATTCCCTTGTTCCCCGTATTGGTTATGTCCTCCATCCCTCGTCCAGCAGAAACTAATCGAGCTCCTCTTGATCTCCCAGAAGCGGAAGCTGAATCAGTCGCAGGCTATAATGCAGAATATGCGCGGGATGCGATCCTCAGGAGTTCACTGTTGGCGGAAGCCGATGTCCCGGGCGGGGACTAATTCGGACTGAAACAAGGCCAACTGCTTATCGCCCCCGGCGGCGCGGGAACCACGAATCAAAATAGGGACGGGGCGTTCGTTCCTTGCCGATACCTCTATCTGTCTTTCATGTCATCGAGATGTTTCGAAGAAGAACTTGTAAACTAGATAATATCCTATCCCAGTCACGTTCGTTCTTTCGTCGCCGGCACTATATATCTCTTTCGGATATGGGGGTATACAATGACAAAGGTGATTCCAGTTGGCCCTTGGACAAGCACTTCGGACGTAGAACCGGGTCGCGCTGGTCTCTTTCTCATGAGGGCGAGATGAAGCATCTGCATGTTCGATACAGCCGCCTGTACGACAGAATATGCGTCGTAGGCCCATCGTCAATTGGCGACCTAGGTGGTGTGGTATATTTGATTGATTGATCCCAGGGAACCATCGCAGGGACGGTCAGAGGGGGGAACGTCGACGACTGTCCAGCGGAGCCTAGAGGAGGGTTACTTGGAGCCCCTCTATATATATGGGGAGCGCGCAGGCTCACCTCTTCCATAGAGATGGATAGATAGGGCAGCTGGTCAATCCCATAGATCTGATCGGCGAGAACCGGACCACCCTTACCATATTGACTGGTGAACACGGACGGACCCGTGAACGAACAGTACATCGGCGTGAATGGAGAACAACATGAATGAGAAGGGGTACTGAAGCACTGATATGCATCTCCCCTATATCTATATGGAGCGGAGGGCCCGGAACCAATCCAGGAATACTTCTTGCCGTATGTTCGTTCGACTCCGGAAGATTCGCGCCAATCAAATCAATAGTTCTTTCAGTCGGTCGAGCGCCACCCATTCTTGTATAGTAGGCGGGGCGATTCGATGGATGTTCTTGCACCATTTCAATTCCAATCCCGCATCTCGACCGGAGCTGGTCATGTAATCACCCCTCCAGATAGAGTTCAGGATTCTAGATATGGCGCCCCGGCGGAGGCCATATCTATATATAGGGGAAGTGTTCCTCTCCCATCCGGCAGTCATATTATTCCCATGCTTCTTCGCTCCTATCAGTCAGTCGGGCCCCCTTCCCATTGATTGTATCAATGGTAAGTGCGGAGAGGGAGAAACTTGCGAGTACAGTATGGGGTGGGGGTATTCGCATACGGATTGCAGTGATGATATATAGTTCTATAGGGCCGACGGTGTTTCATTGCTGCACCACCGGGGCCACAGGTTCCGTTTCCCAGAACGCCGGGCTGCCGTGCCGTGCCGTGCCGAAATATATTTCATTTCATTTGAGATATAGGGCCAATGAGTATCCCCATCCCCAGGTCACCTCGCTCTCTCCGTCTCCGGGACAAGAAGAGAGAGCTACTCGACCGGCACCGAAACCAGGTTCTGCGCCCCTAGATAGAATCTATATAGATAGAGGCCGGGGCCGGATGGTGGGACCGTGCAAGAAGAGATGCGGATTCCCGGTTCTTCAGTCCTCGTTCAATTCCCACTTTGATCACTCACTCCAATATAGAGATAGGGGGCCGGCCCCTATCTATATATGTGAATCGTAGCCATCGAGAAAGCTACAAAAAACCAACCGGGCCTATACTATATATATCTTCTGGAATCTGAAGTCGACCTCCATATAGATATAGGGGGAGTGCCCCATATCTAGTATATGATGTTGCTTCATTCTCCAGTCAGGTCAGATGAGATGACCATATCTATATCTATATCTATATCTGAACTCTATATCTAGGGTCCCGGCGGCCCTCTCTTCTATATCTGATGAATATAGAGAGAAGAGAAGAAGAAGAGCATTATATCGATCTCATCTCATTGAGTTCTGTATATAGGGCCGGTGATGGCGCATAGTTCTCTCGGGGAGATATATATATATAGATCCGAGATCTATAGAGAGGGGGGGGGCCCCTATCTATATATGGCGGCGCGACTAGGCTATCTATATAGATAATATAGAGTCGCCCTATCTATATATGGGGCACTCCCCGCCTACTGGAAAGCCTATGGGGAATTCTAGATTAGATAGGCCCCCCTATATAGAGATGGGAGATGGAGATCTGGGGAGGCCCTATAGAGATCTCTGGGAAGGTGTCTCTGACCGCCTAGAACAACACCATATCTATATATACCATCTATAGAATCTAGGGTAGGGCTGTTTGCCCCCCTATATAGAGATCTCGCCCACCATATCTCATATCTGGGGCCTCACTTCACTATTGAGCGGGCCGGGCTGTGTCCCTTGAGGGCAGATCTATATATAGGGGCGGCCATAGTTCAGATTCTGGGGGGGGGGCTCGCGTTTCTGCCTCCGGCGGGGTGGCTATTCGCCGAATACAGGTGGGCGAGGGGATAGTTGTCCATACCGTTTCCAACTTCCCCTCCCTATCGGGGAGTTGCCGCTATCCCCAGATGGGAGATGGGGGGTCTATCTAGATAGGGGATCGATACCATTTCTATCACCCCTCTATATCTGGTATCACGTATATAATAGAATGGCGGATAGAAGAGTTATCCTCGCTGGTATGGTATCACTATCTCAGTGGCCTATCTATCTAGAGGCTTCACTCGCAACTAACTAACTAACTAACATCTATATATCAGCCGATGCTGATCATCCGGAGAAAGTCCTATCTATTTGGGGAGATGACCTACCCCTATCCTCGAGTATAGTAGAGTGATAGTTGATTAGATATAGACAATCCCGAGTTCTCCATCCCTTGCTCCCCGGGGACAGAGTAGGCATGCCCGACCAGACCTAGGCATGAGGGATCTATATAGGGGGGCCATCCCCCATATATAGAGAGGGGGACCATCCCTTGCTCCCATATATAGATAGGGGACCATCCCTCCCATATATAGATAGGGGCCCCTAGGTCTATATAGAGGGGGGCCCCATATATAGATAGGGGCCCATATCTATATAGAGGGACCAGACCTCGGCCCCCCCTCTCCCCCTCCCCCTCTATATAGATCAGATCTTATCTATATGGACTGGTTGCGAGTATAGGCGTATCACATCACGTATATAATCAGATCAGTGGAGAGTAGTTCTCTATATAGGGCCTGACCTGTATTCTGTATCTCCCCTATGGGCCAACCTGTCTAGTGAGTACCAACCCATAGGGGATCGCAGTTAGAGATATAGGGGACCTACAGAATACAGGTTGGAGTTATAGATCTAGGGGACCTACAGACAGTAGGCAAGCCACTCGGTACTCGATCGAGAGGATAGAGATATATAGATCGGGGCTATCTAGAGTTCTGCCCTATCGGGGCTATCCCTATCCGCCCCAGCCCCCTATCTATGGGCGAGCCTCTATCTATATGGGGGAGCCGATCTATATAGAGAGGGGGGGGGTCAGATATAGATAGGTGGGGGGTCGAGCCGATATATAGATAGGCCATCCATCTCTATTCCTCGATTCAGATTCGGACTTGCGATCGATCAGTATGTGACTGACTGACTATATGGGGACGGCTATATAGAGTCTATAGTCGAGCAGATCAGTATGACCCTACCCTATCTCGTCTGGGTCTGGTCCAGCCCGATCCTGAACCTTTTGGACTAGGTCGACTAGATGTATAGACCTGAAGATATATAGAGAGAGAGGGGGCCCCCATCTGAACTATCTGACGAGGTGATCTATATATCTGCTAACCCCTATCTATATCTATCTATATGGGCCCTATCCCTATCTATATAGAAAGAAAGGGCCTCCCTTATTATATCTGAAAGGCAGATCTATCTGGAGAATCACTCGGTCTCTGACTAGTTTGAGCCCGAGAGGGGGCTGGATCAAGAGGGTTCTCCAAATGCTGATCGCGATCCGGCCGATAGTCAGATAGCCTCAACGGATTCCATTTGGAGAATCTATATATTTGGTGGGGCCGCCAGATAGATCTATATATGGCTAGGCTATATATGGCCGGGCCGCTCGGCGGGTCAACTTTCGCTCATGATCGAGGGGGAGAAAACAAAATATCTCCTCTCCATCAATATTGGTAGGAGGTTGGGTGGGGTCGAGATTGGCATTGGCAGGATCATCCCCTAGCCTTAGTCTCCGGGGAACTCGAGGAAACGCTTAGCTTATAATTGAGATATCCTATAGATAGAGATAGATGGCGGCAGCGCCGCCCCCGCCTATATTAGGCTTCATAGAACTGAAGTTAAGTTAAGATATATACAAGATATATACTCTCGCCGCGGCTATGAATCTTAATAGTAAGCATCGGCCATATCCCATATCTGCTGCCAACCCCCACTCTCTACATGGCCACGCCCTCTCTATATATCTTGATCAAGCTCTCAGCGAACAGCTTGAGCTTGGGGGACGGTGGCGAGCTCTCCGCAGCCAATATATCTGTATCAATACCGGCGGTAGGATCGGACCGATACCGGATAGCGAAAGCCAAGAGGAGGAGACCTTCTATATCTGGAGTGGGAGGGCGTGGCCATGTAGAGAGTGGGTTCTTGTCTCCCGGGCTTGTTCCCGTTCCCTGGCTTGTTCCTTGGCAGCTTGATGGAAGCCCCTCTATATCTAGAGCGGAGCCCTGTCTATATATGATATGGGGCGGCCCAAATAGAGATAGGGGCGGGAAAGGAAGGGGAGGTAAAGTGGGAAGATTTCTTGTATTTTGACAATGTTGATCAGGGTGACAATGTTGATCGGGGTGACAATGTTGATCGGGGTGACAACATTTGATTGACAATGTTGATCAGGGTGACAAAGTTGTCAAAATACAAACAATCTTGTCTTGACAAACAATATAGGTTGTCCGATCCGATCCGATCCGATCCGATCCGATCCGATCCGATCCGATCCGATCCGATCCGATCCGATCCGATCCGATCCGATCCGATCCGATAGTACCTCGATTCATAACAGTGACGATTGCCTATCTACATATCTTCAGTCGTAAGGGAGTTCTAAGTTCTATATATAGGGGAGGGGCTTCGTATGCCGAGGGAGACTCTCTATAGTCTATAGTCTAGTCGGCACTCCATAGTTATGTCTGGGGGGCGGCCAGATAGAGATATACCTACTCTATCTATAGATAGCCGAGAACCCTATATTCCCTTCCCTCCCCAACCCAATCCATTGGAGGCGGGTTGGTGCCCCGGGGATTGGTAGATCGCGCCCCAATCTATATAGTTGTTCATACGGTTTATGAGATATCTAGATAGGGCCAACTAACTAACGATATATAGATGTCGGGGCCCTATCTATATAGATGATCATTAATCTCTATTGGGTTGGGGGGGGCCCTCTCTATAGATCTTGCCATATCTATTATCTATATAGAGGGGGCGGGGGAGCCCAATCCCATCTATATAGATCTGGTCCCCTCCCCCTCTAGATAGATATGGGATCGCCCTCTATATAGATCTTCCCTATAGAGAGATCTGGCGGCCCCCCATAGATAGGGAAGGGATCGGAGCGCTGGACAGCTGGGGGAGCGAGATAGACAGTAGTCCTAGATAGTTCAGGGGTAGGGGCCCACCCGATCGGCCTATATACTCTCTATCTATGGGCAGCCCTATCTATATATGGCCCCCTATCTCACCATCCATATAGAGGTTAGGTATCGGCCAGGATCAAACAAACCTATCAATATCGGCCTACCAACCATACCATACCATACCATACCATACCATATATTTATCATATCATATCATATCATATCATATCACTTGATATTGATATTGCCATATACATCTATATAGAGGGACATCTGGGTTCGTTCAGAACTAAGATAGGGTAGGGGCACACGGATGGCCACTACACTTACTATAGGATGGATGGCTATTGGCCGGTATTGGCCGGGCCGGTTTGGGGTGGTGGCATTCTACATCCATTCCTCTACCGGCCACCACCTACTCACCGGGCCCCTCCCCTAGAGTTCTGTTACCCGATTGGCTGCCCCCTCTAGATATATGGGATTGGGATCGGCTGCCCCCTCTAGATATATGGGATTGGATTGGGGGGGTACTGATCCGTGAATACCATTGATCAGTCGAGCCCTCTATATAGATCTGGGAGCCGAGATAAGATAGAATAGAGAGGAGAGGGGCTTCGTCATATCATCTAGATAGGGGCCCCATCATACATGGTTCGGAGATATATATCTATGTCGGATCTGGTGTGATTGATCGGTTGGGAAACATAGCTATATACTCTTGTATTATATTACATATGTAATACAAACAAAGCTAGGGATGATTGGCTGGCCGACTCTAGATAGTCGCCCTCGGGTTTGTGATGCCTGCCTATATATCTCTCCTCTCTGGGGCTCCCCTCGATCCCAACCCCTATCTATATATGCCAACCATTCCATTCATGGGGAGTGTGCCGTCTGTCTGCGAACGGGAGGGGAGCCGGTCTGTGATGAAGAACTCTATTCTATATGCCCTTTCCTATCTATCTCTATCTGGCATAGGGCTAGTCGTAGATTCTAGTCCCACCTACCCATCTCTCTAGTCTGGGGTGGGCCATAGAGAGATAGGGTACCAATCCGATCAGATGGATATCCATCCCATCGTTACTCGATAAAAGTGATACGACTTACAATCCATCAGATATCTATATATTTCTCTATCTGCCCCTCCCCTCACTATGGATAGGGGGATAGGGGATAGGGGCCCTCCCCAGATAGAGATAGAGTTCAGGGGCGAGGGAGCGCCCATATCCCATCTAGGGGAGGGGAGGGGGGTTGAGCCGGTCCCTCCCCTCCTCTCGGTCGAGTTCCTCTCCTCTGCTCTCCCGTTGCCATATAGATATAGATAGAGAGCTGTATAGAGCCATATAGAGACTATAGCTATATAGTGGACTGCCCGGGTGCCGACGGGACTATATGCTATGCCCGGCTCGACCATCGGCCCGTTGGAGGTCCCTTTCTATCGCGCCCAGATCTCTAGATGGGATTGGGGCCCACTGATGGGATTGGGGTCGAGGGATTCAACCGATAGCCCTATCCTATCCATAGTGCCCCTATTCTATTTTATCATCTGGGGGCGGGGCCATATATAGATTAGACTCTCCTCTCTATTCTATATCTATATGGCGCATGATAGATACGACTGATGACTGATATCACGTCTATAATAGAATCATTCCCGCCGGCCCAGCCCCCCGCCCCGCCCCACCCAATAGAATATAGATCTGGTAGCGGTAGCTCCCCATAGTTCAGATTAGATAGGCTCCAGGCGGTCGAGCAGCCTCCAGCATCCGGCAATCAATCGAGGATCCGATCCTTCCCTGTCGACCCACCCTCGTCAACTCGCGAATCGTCAGGCTCTCGACCGAACCGAACTGATATATAGAATATATGGGGTGGGGGCATGCTCCTCATCCATTCATCTACATCTATAGGTTTGGTAGTGCCATATATAGATAGGGGAGATATATAGATTCTATAGGGGCCCCCCCTATGACGATATCGAGTGATAAGATGATTGATATTCGACGGGACTCCGGACATTCTATATAGAGGCAATCCGATCCCCCCCCTATCAGCCGGCCTATGCCTCGGGGGAGGGGCGGCCAGATCTCTATATAGGGCCAAGCTAGCAGCCGAGCAGCACCCGGCCGAGAGAACCCATATCCATATAGATAGAGGGGCTGCTCTCTTCCCCCGGCAGGCCGGCCGAGAGAACCCATATCTCTATAGGGGGCCTATCCTATGCCTTAATAATAGGGGTAGGGGCATCTCACCCGCCCCTATATAGATATAGATCGGGTCATGTAGATAGGGAGCATCTCACCCGCTACTCCCATCGGGGGCCTATGCCTGATAGTAGAGGTGGCCCCCCTATAGATAGAACTAGTTCTATATCGAGTTGGGAGTTGGCGGGGGACTCTCTCCTCTCTATATGCTATGCTCCGCTGGCCGGGGCGCCATAGAGAGAGTTGGTGCCCCCACCCCTCCCTATAGATCTTATCTTATAGTAGTTTGCCAGATCAATCTAGAGGGCATATAGAATGAGAGGATGCTAGATCTAGGTGGAGAGAAGCCTATATCTCCATCTGCCAGATAGAGGGCAGAGAGAAGATTGATATGAGGCGGGGAGGGTGCCCCTCTCTCCCATATCTAGAGGGATAGATAGATAGATAGATAGATCAAACCCAGATCAATGGGTTTCATATAGAATACAGATCGAGAGATAGATAGAGAGATGTCCCCCCTTGATTTGGTAGGTTCAATGCCTACTGTAGACCTGACCTACCCATATCATATCTCTCTCATATCTCAGTATAGGAGAAGATCTCACCAGGTAGGTGCGGGGCCGGGTCAGAAGATAAGATAGGAACCTATCGAACCTATCGAACCTATCGAAATGCCATGCCCTATTTAATTCATCTTGATAGGGCATTTCGATAGGTTCGATAGGTTCGATAGGGCATTTCGATAGGGGCCCTCGACAGTTCGGGCCACCCCACCCAATGGCTCACGAACGGGCAACCGGTAGGGTAAAGGATTCCTTCCAGCGAGATTGGAGAGTTGGCCCGGAGATTCGGGAGATACAAGTTGACGCGAGTACCCGACATCGGACTAATCGGTAAGCGCATCGATCGAATAGAATGGAATACCCGACTCTATATACAGATAGGACGCCGAGGGAGAGAGAGATATAGAGAGAGATAGAGAGGTTCAGGTCATAGATATGGCGCCCCTACCCTACCCACCCCCTCCTGAACTATCTTATCTGATCTGATCTGATCTATCTGGAGGGTGAGGGCCCCCTATGACGATATGGGCACTCCCCCGCCCCTATAGAGAGATCTATCTGGAGGTCGAGGGCCCCATATCAGTGGAATGCCGGTTGGGTCGAGGATTCAATTCGTTTCGAACTAGATATATACCTTCTTCGCGGGCGCTACGTTCGAGTTAATAGTTCTATGACCATACAATCAACGGAGGACTGTGGTGATCATGCAATCAGCGGAGGACTGTGGTGATCATACAATCAGCGAAGGACTGTGGATAGTCGTCAGGGATCAGCAAAAAGGACTTTCTCCGAAGCTATGACTCGTGCGGCCGGCACTACGCTACGGCAAGCGGGATCAGATAGAAAGGGGGTCCCGGGCACAACCCATCACTACGGTATATGAATGAGAGTTGAGAGTTCATCTTGAACTCTATTCGGGTCGGGCGATGGTGCATCGGATCAGTCCTATAGATAGTCGTCGATAGTCGTTTCGGTCCCCTATAGATCTCTCTGGCTCTTCTATGGAAGGAAGAGATCCGGTCGGCCGAGCGCATAAACACACACATATAGAAACGTTTGTTTGGAGACGGGAGACAGCTGTTCTATAGTTAGAGATGGGCATCCGCGAGCCCAGTTCTCTCTATTCTATAGGGTGGAGAGTGGTGTAGGGCGGAGAGTGGTGAAGCGATAGGTACTCACTTGGCCATTGAGGTACCATTCCTCTCTAACCAGCCACCGGTTCACCATTGATTGATCGTAGCGGATCAGGGTCAGAATTCCCTTAGAATTTCTGATAAGGGAGAGCGGGTCGTGACTATAGATGAGATAGTGGGTGGATAGATGGGAGCACTCTAGATATAGAGAGAGGGGATGCGGCCACGGACTGGACGCGGGTAGCTTGATCGATGCCAGATCTATAGATAGGGCTCCACCGCACAGATCGCCGGGGGATCTCTCCTCGCCCCTCGCCATAATGGTTAGTTAGTTCCATAGCTCCCTTTCTCCCTTAGGGAGCTATGGAACTATGCCAGATAGGGGGTAGTCATATCACGTATATATATGAGATCTATGTGTTGTATAGCATATCTAAACTAATCTTATAGAGTAGGCCCCCATATATATATATATATATATATATATATATATATATATGGGTAGGCCGTCGGGCCCCTATCTGCCCATCCCAAACTCCCCCTAGAAATATCTATATGGCTGTGCTGGATCTCCCGATTCCCGATTCTAGAGGTGGGGGTGGGGGCTAGGCTAGGCTGGGCGCCCTATCTATGGTTCGAACCTGCAGAGATAGGGATAGGGGGCCGACTAGAGAGAGTCTGTCTGAAGAGCCTAGTCTATATAGAGGGCCGGGCCGGCCTATCCATATATGGGAGAGGGCCGCTTTGAAGAGCTGTCGATCGAGTGAGTAGCTAAAGGCTATATATCTGGTCCGATCTATTCTATCCATAGCTGTGCTGGATGAACCATGAACCGGTTCCCCCTCTCCATATCTGATGGCGAACGAACAGTGCCTATCTAATCTAGCCCCCATATAGATAGATAGGGCCACCGCCCCGAACTATCTAGTCTAGAGGGCCATCTATATAGGGTATAGGGCGGATGCACCTCGTCAGTCCAGTGCCTATATAGATAGGGTTTGTGTTCGGTCACGGCCCACTCTCTTTTATCTGCCCCTATCTATATATAGATCTAGCCATCAGTCATATCTAGATCTATATATAGATGGATGCCACCCCGGCCTTCCAGTCTATAGAGATCCGGGCCCTATCCCATATAGAACTCTATCTATATCTATATATAGGGCCCCAGAGAACCGACCCCCTCCCCTCTCTATATATCTATATGGGTTAGGGAAGGGACCATTCCCTATCTCTATATGGCATTGATCACCTATAGATCCCATCTACATCCGTGATATGACTACCCCCGATCAACTATATCCGCCAGATCTGATCTATAGAGAGGGGAGGGGAGGGGCCCGCCCCCGGAGGGTGAGGGGGGGGATAGGCGGGCATAGAGAACCGATATAGCGAGATCTAGATATATGTTCGCCAGATCAGGTCAATATATAGGGATAGGGCGTATAGAATCCAGAGATCTATATCTGTATTCCATCTATATATACCCGGCTCTGATATCGATTTGTATTCTGCCCTATAGATATCTTTGAAGCAGAGGGGCAAACTAGATTTGTATTCTCTCTATATATACCCCAAACAAACGGACGGGTTGAGGAATCTATATAGATATAGATATCTATATCTCGCTCTATATCCATATCTATCTGTTCTATATGGCTCCTCCCCCTCCCTATAGATCTTATCTTATAGTTCTAGATAGGAGGCCGACTGACCTGACTGTAGAGTATAGCCTAGTTGTCCTCGATCTATCGATCGAGACGAGACCCTCTCCCTCCGCCTAGCGTGCGCCCCTATATCTGGATAGGACCGGTTGGGTATATATCTATATAGATAGAGAGATATATATCTATAGATATAGATCTCTATCTCTCTATCTATCTCTATATCTCTCTCTCTCTCTCTCTCTCTATCTATCTATCTATCTATCTCTCTATCTATAGATATAAGTTTCTCTACCCGATAGGAGCCTCTATACTCTCTATATGGGATAAGATAAGATATCGAGAGGCTCCCCTCTATTCTATGGAGCCCCCTATCTATATCTGATATTGAATTGATATTCGGGGAGGGAGAGGGGTGAGCGGCCTACTCTATCTACAGGTCATTCCCTCTATCTACTATGGGGTGGGCGGGCCCCTATAGTAGATAGAGGGCCTAGTCGGTAGCGAACCACTCGCCCCCCCGGCACTCTATATGGGATCTATAGGCAATCTTTAGTGCCCATCTGCATTAGATCAGAAAGGGGGTCTCTCTATAGCTATATAGAGTCGGGGTCGGCACCCTGTATATAGATATGGCTCAACCCCCTATCTAGACTCTCTATATAGGGTAGGGGCGGTGCTCGATTGTAGTTATGCGCTGATCGAATGGGTGGAGTGTATTGTATTCCGTACATGATAGATCCGTATAGTATATAGAAATCTTCTGGTATGGGAGTTTTATCTCTATCTCTCTATCCCTCTATCTGGGGAGGGAGTTCTATCTGGGGCCCTGGCTGGTTCCGTGGGATTCATGTTCCTTATCGGCATGATCACCGGATTCCCATATATAGATAGGGCCAAGATGTAGGTGTGTGACTGGATTCATTTCATGTTCACCAGGTGGAATGGGAAGGGTGGAATGTTACTACTTCATGAACATGAACATGACCCCATGGATTCGTGGGATCCCCGATCGAACGACTGTGATCGAGTAACGGGGGGGCGAGCAAGTCAAGTCGCCCTACTCCTACGTCCCTCGTCCGCATATTGAATGGAGAATGGAATCAATCGCACTGTCAATCTTATAGGAATCAATCGCCCAATCTCCAATCTAGATATATAGTATAGTTGGACGAGTTTCGGGGTTTAGGACAGAAGGGCTCGACCGGGGCGCTCGACCAGATAGAGATAGGCCTGAATGAGACTATGGGGGGCGGCTATAGAATGGAATATCTAGTTGGATCAGCCTACCGGGCTGTATATAGTCTAGTTGGAGCAGCCTACCAGGGCAGCCTACCGGAGAGGTCAGGTCATTTATGCACCCCTATACTCTCTATAGGCGCCCCGGCCCCGGGGAGCCCCCTCCCCCCCCCTCTCTATAGATCTCGCTCTCGCTCCGGGCCTATCTATAGATTCTATAGATCTGGGGGCCCTATCTCTAACTATATATGGGGTGGGGGGACCCTCTAGAAATTGATAGGCGATAGATAGGATAGGGGCCCCAGCTATATGACTGGTTGTATCACGTATATATATAGAGAATGGCGGATAGAATGGATGATGGTAGATGGATGGCCCTGAACTCTCTATTCTATAGGCCATCCGAACTGCCACCCCGCCGAACCCTATCTAGATATATCTGGGGTGGGAGCAGTCCCCGATAATTGGGTCACCTATTCTATATCTATAGCCGCCCCCAGATAATAGATAGGGCGCCTCCTCTCCCGCCCGGCGGGCCCCCCCAGATCTATATTCCATAGGCCCCCCCATAGAGAAGAGAGTTCAGGGAGGGGGCTCCCCTCTATTCTCTGGGCCTATCCAGCCAGATCTGGGGTACTCCCCCGACGCCCCCTATAGATCTCTCTGGGGGCCCTATAGGCCCTACCCTGAATGAGACTATGGGGCCCTATCTATATATGGGGACCCCTCCCCTATATAGATATAGAGTTCAGATATAGATAGGCCCGGCCCCCTATCTCTATATGGCTCTAGTCCCAGGGGAGCCCTA
>CM031236.1:492475702-492603202 GCA_018340775.1 Taxus wallichiana var. yunnanensis
TAGAGGGGTGGGGGGGGGGGTCGGCCATATCTATATATAGGGGGCGACTCTCTATAGCTATAGTCGGGCATTTCTGCTCTCTCCCGCCCCTCTATCTATATCTGGAGGAGAGGTCCCCTGACCCCATCCGATCTCAATCTAGAGGGCACAGGATACGGGCGGGTGGTCAGAAGTTTTCTCCGTTGGCCTATATAGATATAGGGCCCAGCTAGAGAGAGTAGGCCGTCGGGGGAGGCCCTCGATTCAGAAATAAATGCCCCAACGTCGGCACGAGTCCCTCGCCATATAGATAGAGAGGGCTTTCCCTCGGGGCCCCCCTCCCTATATATCTGTTCTATATGGCGAGTGCCTGACTCTATATAGCCGCCCCCAGATGATATATAGGGCTATCGGTTCGCTATCGCTCACCCCGACTAGACTCTAGATAGTCGCCCCCCCCCCTCTATATAGATGGG
Organism: Taxus wallichiana var. yunnanensis; assembly: GCA_018340775.1. Lineage (NCBI taxonomy): Eukaryota > Viridiplantae > Streptophyta > Pinopsida > Cupressales > Taxaceae > Taxus > Taxus wallichiana. The sequence continues at coordinate 492,476,158 of CM031236.1, forward strand.
ATATATTCCATCGCCCCGGCCTATCAGTCCATATAGAGAGAGGGGGGGGGTGCCAACTAAACTCTATATAGCCCTATCGCTCACCCCTAAAGCTATATAGAGTAGGCCCCCCCTCTCTCCCCCCCCCTCTATATATATGGGAGATAGGGGGCCCCATATATAGATAGGGTCTAGGGGGCCCGCCTAGACGGCGGGAGAGAGCGTAAATGCTAAATGCCCCCACCCCATAGAGAGTTCTAGATAGGGGGCCCCCTCTAGATAGATATGGTCAGTCGAGTTCCTCCGAGGAACTGACCGCCCCTATCTAGAACTCTCTATGGGGTGGGGGCGCTCGATCGAGGTCGCCGACTATAGATTCTATAGCCGCCCTCGATTTTTGTATATCAAGGTTGGCCCCATATATCTAGAGGGCCGCGAAATCATGCGAGTAGGCCGAGGGGGAGGGACCCTATCTATATGGCGCCCCCTATTCAGATATGGGGCCCTAACTGCAGTTGGTCGGCGGAGGATTTGCCCTCTTAGCTTGGAGGAGGGGCGGCCTTGGTTGGGGTAGAGAGCCGTAAGCGCGGTGGGGGTGACGGAGGACGTGCTCGTATGGTCCATAGAGGGCACCTCTCGTTGATTATTGGGAACTGGAACTCCCCCATATTCGAAATATGCTTTTCCGGGGGCATCACGATCTGCAGCTCAAATGGTCCCTCACGAAGTATCTATTGGTCTGATCATTATCACCGTACTAATACGTGTAGGTCCTCGTAATTCGAGTGAGATCGTCACGGCGCAAAGGCAGATATGGTTTGGTATTCCCTTGTTCCCCGTATTGGTTATGTCCTCCATCCCTCGTCCAGCAGAAACTAATCGAGCTCCTCTTGATCTCCTGGAGAAAGCGAGAATGCAGATCGAGTCCACGAGGCTATAATACTTAGAATATGCAGGATCGATCCTCAGGAGTTCACTGTTGGCGGAAGCCGATGTCCCGGGCGGGGGTCTCATTTGGACTAAAACAAACAAGGCCATTTGCTTGTGCCCCACAAGCGCCTTGCGGGACCACGAATCAAAATAGGGACGGGGCGTTCGTTCCTTGCCGATACCTCTATCTGTCTTTCATGTCATCGAGATGTTTCGAAGAAGAACTTGTAAACTAGATAATATCCTATCCCAGTCACGTTCGTTCTTTCGTCGCCGGCACTATATATCTCTTTCGGATATGGGGGTATACAATGACAAAGGTGATTCCAGTTGGCCCTTGGACAAGCACTTCGGACGTAGAACCGGGTCGCGCTGGTCTCTTTCTCATGAGGGCGAGATGAAGCATCTGCATGTTCGATACAGCCGCCTGTACGACAGAATATGCGTCGTAGGCCCATCGTCAATTGGCGACCTAGGTGGTGTGGTATATTTGATTGATTGATCCCAGGGAACCATCGCAGGGACGGTCAGAGGGGGGAACGTCGACGACTGTCCAGCGGAGCCTAGAGGAGGGTTACTTGGAGCCCCTCTATATATATGGGGAGCGCGCAGGCTCACCTCTTCCATAGAGATGGATAGATAGGGCAGCTGGTCAATCCCATAGATCTGATCGGCGAGAACCGGACCACCCTTACCATATTGACTGGTGAACACGGACGGACCCGTGAACGAACAGTACATCGGCGTGAATGGAGAACAACATGAATGAGAAGGGGTACTGAAGCACTGATATGCATCTCCCCTATATCTATATGGAGCGGAGGGCCCGGAACCAATCCAGGAATACTTCTTGCCGTATGTTCGTTCGACTCCGGAAGATTCGCGCCAATCAAATCAATAGTTCTTTCAGTCGGTCGAGCGCCACCCATTCTTGTATAGTAGGCGGGGCGATTCGATGGATGTTCTTGCACCATTTCAATTCCAATCCCGCATCTCGACCGGAGCTGGTCATGTAATCACCCCTCCAGATAGAGTTCAGGATTCTAGATATGGCGCCCCGGCGGAGGCCATATCTATATATAGGGGAAGTGTTCCTCTCCCATCCGGCAGTCATATTATTCCCATGCTTCTTCGCTCCTATCAGTCAGTCGGGCCCCCTTCCCATTGATTGTATCAATGGTAAGTGCGGAGAGGGAGAAACTTGCGAGTACAGTATGGGGTGGGGGTATTCGCATACGGATTGCAGTGATGATATATAGTTCTATAGGGCCGACGGTGTTTCATTGCTGCACCACCGGGGCCACAGGTTCCGTTTCCCAGAACGCCGGGCTACCGTGCCGTGCCGTGCCGAAATATATTTCATTTCATTTGAGATATAGGGCCAATGAGTATCCCCATCCCCAGGTCACCTCGCTCTCTCCGTCTCCGGGACAAGAAGAGAGAGCTACTCGACCGGCACCGAAACCAGGTTCTGCGCCCCTAGATAGAATCTATATAGATAGAGGCCGGGGCCGGATGGTGGGACCGTGCAAGAAGAGATGCGGATTCCCGGTTCTTCAGTCCTCGTTCAATTCCCACTTTGATCACTCACTCCAATATAGAGATAGGGGGCCGGCCCCTATCTATATATGTGAATCGTAGCCATCGAGAAAGCTACAAAAAACCAACCGGGCCTATACTATATATATCTTCTGGAATCTGAAGTCGACCTCCATATAGATATAGGGGGAGTGCCCCATATCTAGTATATGATGTTGCTTCATTCTCCAGTCAGGTCAGATGAGATGACCATATCTATATCTATATCTATATCTGAACTCTATATCTAGGGTCCCGGCGGCCCTCTCTTCTATATCTGATGAATATAGAGAGAAGAGAAGAAGAAGAGCATTATATCGATCTCATCTCATTGAGTTCTGTATATAGGGCCGGTGATGGCGCATAGTTCTCTCGGGGAGATATATATATATAGATCCGAGATCTATAGAGAGGGGGGGGGCCCCTATCTATATATGGCGGCGCGACTAGGCTATCTATATAGATAATATAGAGTCGCCCTATCTATATATGGGGCACTCCCCGCCTACTGGAAAGCCTATGGGGAATTCTAGATTAGATAGGCCCCCCTATATAGAGATGGGAGATGGAGATCTGGGGAGGCCCTATAGAGATCTCTGGGAAGGTGTCTCTGACCGCCTAGAACAACACCATATCTATATATACCATCTATAGAATCTAGGGTAGGGCTGTTTGCCCCCCTATATAGAGATCTCGCCCACCATATCTCATATCTGGGGCCTCACTTCACTATTGAGCGGGCCGGGCTGTGTCCCTTGAGGGCAGATCTATATATAGGGGCGGCCAGCCATAGTTCAGATTCTGGCGGGGGGGCTCGCGTTTCTGCCTCCGGCTGGGTGGTATTCGCCGAATACAGGTGGGCGAGGGGATAGTTGTCCATACCGTTTCCAACTTCCCCTCCCTATCGGGGAGTTGCCGCTATCCCCAGATGGGAGATGGGGGGTCTATCTAGATAGGGGATCGATACCATTTCTATCACCCCTCTATATCTGGTATCACGTATATAATAGAATGGCGGATAGAAGAGTTATCCTCGCTGGTATGGTATCACTATCTCAGTGGCCTATCTATCTAGAGGCTTCACTCGCAACTAACTAACTAACTAACATCTATATATCAGCCGATGCTGATCATCCGGAGAAAGTCCTATCTATTTGGGGAGATGACCTACCCCTATCCTCGAGTATAGTAGAGTGATAGTTGATTAGATATAGACAATCCCGAGTTCTCCATCCCTTGCTCCCCGGGGACAGAGTAGGCATGCCCGACCAGACCTAGGCATGAGGGATCTATATAGGGGGGCCATCCCCCATATATAGAGAGGGGACCATCCCTCCCATATATAGATAGGGGCCCCTAGGTCTATATAGAGGGGGGCCCCATATATAGATAGGGGCCCATATATATATAGAGGGACCAGACCTCGGCCCCCCCTCTCCCCCTCCCCCTCTATATAGATCAGATCTTATCTATATGGACTGGTTGCGAGTATAGGCGTATCACATCACGTATATAATCAGATCAGTGGAGAGTAGTTCTCTATATAGGGCCTGACCTGTATTCTGTATCTCCCCTATGGGCCAACCTGTCTAGTGAGTACCAACCCATAGGGGATCGCAGTTAGAGATATAGGGGACCTACAGAATACAGGTTGGAGTTATAGATCTAGGGGACCTACAGACAGTAGGCAAGCCACTCGGTACTCGATCGAGAGGATAGAGATATATAGATCGGGGCTATCTAGAGTTCTGCCCTATCGGGGCTATCCCTATCCGCCCCAGCCCCCTATCTATGGGCGAGCCTCTATCTATATGGGGGAGCCGATCTATATAGAGAGGGGGGGGGTCAGATATAGATAGGTGGGGGGTCGAGCCGATATATAGATAGGCCATCCATCTCTATTCCTCGATTCAGATTCGGACTTGCGATCGATCAGTATGTGACTGACTGACTATATGGGGACGGCTATATAGAGTCTATAGTCGAGCAGATCAGTATGACCCTACCCTATCTCGTCTGGGTCTGGTCCAGCCCGATCCTGAACCTTTTGGACTAGGTCGACTAGATGTATAGACCTGAAGATATATAGAGAGAGAGGGGGCCCCCATCTGAACTATCTGACGAGGTGATCTATATATCTGCTAACCCCTATCTATATCTATCTATATGGGCCCTATCCCTATCTATATAGAAAGAAAGGGCCTCCCTTATTATATCTGAAAGGCAGATCTATCTGGAGAATCACTCGGTCTCTGACTAGTTTGAGCCCGAGAGGGGGCTGGATCAAGAGGGTTCTCCAAATGCTGATCGCGATCCGGCCGATAGTCAGATAGCCTCAACGGATTCCATTTGGAGAATCTATATATTTGGTGGGGCCGCCAGATAGATCTATATATGGCTAGGCTATATATGGCCGGGCCGCTCGGCGGGTCAACTTTCGCTCATGATCGAGGGGGAGAAAACAAAATATCTCCTCTCCATCAATATTGGTAGGAGGTTGGGTGGGGTCGAGATTGGCATTGGCAGGATCATCCCCTAGCCTTAGTCTCCGGGGAACTCGAGGAAACGCTTAGCTTATAATTGAGATATCCTATAGATAGAGATAGATGGCGGCAGCGCCGCCCCCGCCTATATTAGGCTTCATAGAACTGAAGTTAAGTTAAGATATATACAAGATATATACTCTCGCCGCGGCTATGAATCTTAATAGTAAGCATCGGCCATATCCCATATCTGCTGCCAACCCCCACTCTCTACATGGCCACGCCCTCTCTATATATCTTGATCAAGCTCTCAGCGAACAGCTTGAGCTTGGGGGACGGTGGCGAGCTCTCCGCAGCCAATATATCTGTATCAATACCGGCGGTAGGATCGGACCGATACCGGATAGCGAAAGCCAAGAGGAGGAGACCTTCTATATCTGGAGTGGGAGGGCGTGGCCATGTAGAGAGTGGGTTCTTGTCTCCCGGGCTTGTTCCCGTTCCCTGGCTTGTTCCTTGGCAGCTTGATGGAAGCCCCTCTATATCTAGAGCGGAGCCCTGTCTATATATGATATGGGGCGGCCCAAATAGAGATAGGGGCGGGAAAGGAAGGGGAGGTAAAGTGGGAAGATTTCTTGTATTTTGACAATGTTGATCAGGGTGACAATGTTGATCGGGGTGACAATGTTGATCGGGGTGACAACATTTGATTGACAATGTTGATCAGGGTGACAAAGTTGTCAAAATACAAACAATCTTGTCTTGACAAACAATATAGGTTGTCCATCCGATAGTACCTCGATTCATAACAGTGACGATTGCCTATCTACATATCTTCAGTCGTAAGGGAGTTCTAAGTTCTATATATAGGGGAGGGGCTTCGTATGCCGAGGGAGACTCTCTATAGTCTATAGTCTAGTCGGCACTCCATAGTTATGTCTGGGGGGCGGCCAGATAGAGATATACCTACTCTATCTATAGATAGCCGAGAACCCTATATTCCCTTCCCTCCCCAACCCAATCCATTGGAGGCGGGTTGGTGCCCCGGGGATTGGTAGATCGCGCCCCAATCTATATAGTTGTTCATACGGTTTATGAGATATCTAGATAGGGCCAACTAACTAACGATATATAGATGTCGGGGCCCTATCTATATAGATGATCATTAATCTCTATTGGGTTGGGGGGGGCCCTCTCTATAGATCTTGCCATATCTATTATCTATATAGAGGGGGCGGGGGAGCCCAATCCCATCTATATAGATCTGGTCCCCTCCCCCTCTAGATAGATATGGGATCGCCCTCTATATAGATCTTCCCTATAGAGAGATCTGGCGGCCCCCCATAGATAGGGAAGGGATCGGAGCGCTGGACAGCTGGGGGAGCGAGATAGACAGTAGTCCTAGATAGTTCAGGGGTAGGGGCCCACCCGATCGGCCTATATATATAGATCTCTATATCTATGGGCCGCTCTTATCCCGATAGGGCCCATCTCTACATAGATAGAGTAGAGGGGATCGATCCCCTAGATATTATATGGCTTGGCTATCACCGGATCTAGATGGATGTGTACCGATCCCTCTACTCTCTATATAGGCCATCGGGTCACCTATTCTATTCCATAGCGAGCTAGCCCGCTTGGGCCTCCGGATAGATAGGGAGGCGGTGGGTTGAGTGCCGAGTCTCTATATCTCTCTCTATATATAGGATATAGCTGCCCCCCATAGAACTCTAGGCTACCGCCATATAGATGGGGTGCAGTATAGAGTTTCATTGGCCACCCTATAGATTCCCCCTATATAGATTGATATTGATATAGGGATATAGGCGGGTCCTCCCCCGCCCCATAGATCTAGAATAGAGAGACTTCATGCCCGGGCCCCTGACAATATAGATAGGGGCCCTCTCTATCTATGGGCAGCCCTATCTATATATGGCCCCCTATCTCACCATCCATATAGAGGTTAGGTATCGGCCAGGATCAAACAAACCTATCAATATCGGCCTACCAACCCATACCATACCATACCATACCATATATTTATCACTTGATATTGATATTGCCATATACATCTATATAGAGGGACATCTGGGTTCGTTCAGAACTAAGATAGGGTAGGGGCACACGGATGGCCACTACACTTACTATAGGATGGATGGCTATTGGCCGGTATTGGCCGGGCCGGTTTGGGGTGGTGGCATTCTACATCCATTCCTCTACCGGCCACCACCTACTCACCGGGCCCCTCCCCTAGAGTTCTGTTACCCGATTGGCTGCCCCCTCTAGATATATGGGATTGGGATCGGCTGCCCCCTCTAGATATATGGGATTGGATTGGGGGGGTACTGATCCGTGAATACCATTGATCAGTCGAGCCCTCTATATAGATCTGGGAGCCGAGATAAGATAGAATAGAGAGGAGAGGGGCTTCGTCATATCATCTAGATAGGGGCCCCATCATACATGGTTCGGAGATATATATCTATGTCGGATCTGGTGTGATTGATCGGTTGGGAAACATAGCTATATACTCTTGTATTATATTACATATGTAATACAAACAAAGCTAGGGATGATTGGCTGGCCGACTCTAGATAGTCGCCCTCGGGTTTGTGATGCCTGCCTATATATCTCTCCTCTCTGGGGCTCCCCTCGATCCCAACCCCTATCTATATATGCCAACCATTCCATTCATGGGGAGTGTGCCGTCTGTCTGCGAACGGGAGGGGAGCCGGTCTGTGATGAAGAACTCTATTCTATATGCCCTTTCCTATCTATCTCTATCTGGCATAGGGCTAGTCGTAGATTCTAGTCCCACCTACCCATCTCTCTAGTCTGGGGTGGGCCATAGAGAGATAGGGTACCAATCCGATCAGATGGATATCCATCCCATCGTTACTCGATAAAAGTGATACGACTTACAATCCATCAGATATCTATATATTTCTCTATCTGCCCCTCCCCTCACTATGGATAGGGGGATAGGGGATAGGGGCCCTCCCCAGATAGAGATAGAGTTCAGGGGCGAGGGAGCGCCCATATCCCATCTAGGGGAGGGGAGGGGGGTTGAGCCGGTCCCTCCCCTCCTCTCGGTCGAGTTCCTCTCCTCTGCTCTCCCGTTGCCATATAGATATAGATAGAGAGCTGTATAGAGCCATATAGAGACTATAGCTATATAGTGGACTGCCCGGGTGCCGACGGGACTATATGCTATGCCCGGCTCGACCATCGGCCCGTTGGAGGTCCCTTTCTATCGCGCCCAGATCTCTAGATGGGATTGGGGCCCACTGATGGGATTGGGGTCGAGGGATTCAACCGATAGCCCTATCCTATCCATAGTGCCCCTATTCTATTTTATCATCTGGGGGCGGGGCCATATATAGATTAGACTCTCCTCTCTATTCTATATCTATATGGCGCATGATAGATACGACTGATGACTGATATCACGTCTATAATAGAATCATTCCCGCCGGCCCAGCCCCCCGCCCCGCCCCACCCAATAGAATATAGATCTGGTAGCGGTAGCTCCCCATAGTTCAGATTAGATAGGCTCCAGGCGGTCGAGCAGCCTCCAGCATCCGGCAATCAATCGAGGATCCGATCCTTCCCTGTCGACCCACCCTCGTCAACTCGCGAATCGTCAGGCTCTCGACCGAACCGAACTGATATATAGAATATATGGGGTGGGGGCATGCTCCTCATCCATTCATCTACATCTATAGGTTTGGTAGTGCCATATATAGATAGGGGAGATATATAGATTCTATAGGGGCCCCCCCTATGACGATATCGAGTGATAAGATGATTGATATTCGACGGGACTCCGGACATTCTATATAGAGGCAATCCGATCCCCCCCCTATCAGCCGGCCTATGCCTCGGGGGAGGGGCGGCCAGATCTCTATATAGGGCCAAGCTAGCAGCCGAGCAGCACCCGGCCGAGAGAACCCATATCCATATAGATAGAGGGGCTGCTCTCTTCCCCCGGCAGGCCGGCCGAGAGAACCCATATCTCTATAGGGGGCCTATCCTATGCCTTAATAATAGGGGTAGGGGCATCTCACCCGCCCCTATATAGATATAGATCGGGTCATGTAGATAGGGAGCATCTCACCCGCTACTCCCATCGGGGGCCTATGCCTGATAGTAGAGGTGGCCCCCCTATAGATAGAACTAGTTCTATATCGAGTTGGGAGTTGGCGGGGGACTCTCTCCTCTCTATATGCTATGCTCCGCTGGCCGGGGCGCCATAGAGAGAGTTGGTGCCCCCACCCCTCCCTATAGATCTTATCTTATAGTAGTTTGCCAGATCAATCTAGAGGGCATATAGAATGAGAGGATGCTAGATCTAGGTGGAGAGAAGCCTATATCTCCATCTGCCAGATAGAGGGCAGAGAGAAGATTGATATGAGGCGGGGAGGGTGCCCCTCTCTCCCATATCTAGAGGGATAGATAGATAGATAGATAGATCAAACCCAGATCAATGGGTTTCATATAGAATACAGATCGAGAGATAGATAGAGAGATGTCCCCCCTTGATTTGGTAGGTTCAATGCCTACTGTAGACCTGACCTACCCATATCATATCTCTCTCATATCTCAGTATAGGAGAAGATCTCACCAGGTAGGTGCGGGGCCGGGTCAGAAGATAAGATAGGAACCTATCGAACCTATCGAACCTATCGAAATGCCATGCCCTATTTAATTCATCTTGATAGGGCATTTCGATAGGTTCGATAGGTTCGATAGGGCATTTCGATAGGGGCCCTCGACAGTTCGGGCCACCCCACCCAATGGCTCACGAACGGGCAACCGGTAGGGTAAAGGATTCCTTCCAGCGAGATTGGAGAGTTGGCCCGGAGATTCGGGAGATACAAGTTGACGCGAGTACCCGACATCGGACTAATCGGTAAGCGCATCGATCGAATAGAATGGAATACCCGACTCTATATACAGATAGGACGCCGAGGGAGAGAGAGATATAGAGAGAGATAGAGAGGTTCAGGTCATAGATATGGCGCCCCTACCCTACCCACCCCCTCCTGAACTATCTTATCTGATCTGATCTGATCTATCTGGAGGGTGAGGGCCCCCTATGACGATATGGGCACTCCCCCGCCCCTATAGAGAGATCTATCTGGAGGTCGAGGGCCCCATATCAGTGGAATGCCGGTTGGGTCGAGGATTCAATTCGTTTCGAACTAGATATATACCTTCTTCGCGGGCGCTACGTTCGAGTTAATAGTTCTATGACCATACAATCAACGGAGGACTGTGGTGATCATGCAATCAGCGGAGGACTGTGGTGATCATACAATCAGCGAAGGACTGTGGATAGTCGTCAGGGATCAGCAAAAAGGACTTTCTCCGAAGCTATGACTCGTGCGGCCGGCACTACGCTACGGCAAGCGGGATCAGATAGAAAGGGGGTCCCGGGCACAACCCATCACTACGGTATATGAATGAGAGTTGAGAGTTCATCTTGAACTCTATTCGGGTCGGGCGATGGTGCATCGGATCAGTCCTATAGATAGTCGTCGATAGTCGTTTCGGTCCCCTATAGATCTCTCTGGCTCTTCTATGGAAGGAAGAGATCCGGTCGGCCGAGCGCATAAACACACACATATAGAAACGTTTGTTTGGAGACGGGAGACAGCTGTTCTATAGTTAGAGATGGGCATCCGCGAGCCCAGTTCTCTCTATTCTATAGGGTGGAGAGTGGTGTAGGGCGGAGAGTGGTGAAGCGATAGGTACTCACTTGGCCATTGAGGTACCATTCCTCTCTAACCAGCCACCGGTTCACCATTGATTGATCGTAGCGGATCAGGGTCAGAATTCCCTTAGAATTTCTGATAAGGGAGAGCGGGTCGTGACTATAGATGAGATAGTGGGTGGATAGATGGGAGCACTCTAGATATAGAGAGAGGGGATGCGGCCACGGACTGGACGCGGGTAGCTTGATCGATGCCAGATCTATAGATAGGGCTCCACCGCACAGATCGCCGGGGGATCTCTCCTCGCCCCTCGCCATAATGGTTAGTTAGTTCCATAGCTCCCTTTCTCCCTTAGGGAGCTATGGAACTATGCCAGATAGGGGGTAGTCATATCACGTATATAGATGAGATCTATGTGTTGGTTGGCATAGCTAAGCTAATCTTTAAGCTATATAGAGTAGGCCCCCCATATCTCTATATATATGGGTAGGCCGTCGGGCCCCTATCTGCCCATCCCAAACTCCCCCTAGAAATATCTATATGGCTGTGCTGGATCTCCCGATTCCCGATTCTAGAGGTGGGGGTGGGGGCTAGGCTAGGCTGGGCGCCCTATCTATGGTTCGAACCTGCAGAGATAGGGATAGGGGGCCGACTAGAGAGAGTCTGTCTGAAGAGCCTAGTCTATATAGAGGGCCGGGCCGGCCTATCCATATATGGGAGAGGGCCGCTTTGAAGAGCTGTCGATCGAGTGAGTAGCTAAAGGCTATATATCTGGTCCGATCTATTCTATCCATAGCTGTGCTGGATGAACCATGAACCGGTTCCCCCTCTCCATATCTGATGGCGAACGAACAGTGCCTATCTAATCTAGCCCCCATATAGATAGATAGGGCCACCGCCCCGAACTATCTAGTCTAGAGGGCCATCTATATAGGGTATAGGGCGGATGCACCTCGTCAGTCCAGTGCCTATATAGATAGGGTTTGTGTTCGGTCACGGCCCACTCTCTTTTATCTGCCCCTATCTATATATAGATCTAGCCATCAGTCATATCTAGATCTATATATAGATGGATGCCACCCCGGCCTTCCAGTCTATAGAGATCCGGGCCCTATCCCATATAGAACTCTATCTATATCTATATATAGGGCCCCAGAGAACCGACCCCCTCCCCTCTCTATATATCTATATGGGTTAGGGAAGGGACCATTCCCTATCTCTATATGGCATTGATCACCTATAGATCCCATCTACATCCGTGATATGACTACCCCCGATCAACTATATCCGCCAGATCTGATCTATAGAGAGGGGAGGGGAGGGGCCCGCCCCCGGAGGGTGAGGGGGGGGATAGGCGGGCATAGAGAACCGATATAGCGAGATCTAGATATATGTTCGCCAGATCAGGTCAATATATAGGGATAGGGCGTATAGAATCCAGAGATCTATATCTGTATTCCATCTATATATACCCGGCTCTGATATCGATTTGTATTCTGCCCTATAGATATCTTTGAAGCAGAGGGGCAAACTAGATTTGTATTCTCTCTATATATACCCCAAACAAACGGACGGGTTGAGGAATCTATATAGATATAGATATCTATATCTCGCTCTATATCCATATCTATCTGTTCTATATGGCTCCTCCCCCTCCCTATAGATCTTATCTTATAGTTCTAGATAGGAGGCCGACTGACCTGACTGTAGAGTATAGCCTAGTTGTCCTCGATCTATCGATCGAGACGAGACCCTCTCCCTCCGCCTAGCGTGCGCCCCTATATCTGGATAGGACCGGTTGGGTATATATCTATATAGATAGAGAGATATATATCTATAGATATAGATCTCTATCTCTCTATCTATCTCTCTCTCTATCTATCTATCTATCTCTCTATCTATAGATATAAGTTTCTCTACCCGATAGGAGCCTCTATACTCTCTATATGGGATAAGATAAGATATCGAGAGGCTCCCCTCTATTCTATGGAGCCCCCTATCTATATCTGATATTGAATTGATATTCGGGGAGGGAGAGGGGTGAGCGGCCTACTCTATCTACAGGTCATTCCCTCTATCTACTATGGGGTGGGCGGGCCCCTATAGTAGATAGAGGGCCTAGTCGGTAGCGAACCACTCGCCCCCCCGGCACTCTATATGGGATCTATAGGCAATCTTTAGTGCCCATCTGCATTAGATCAGAAAGGGGGTCTCTCTATAGCTATATAGAGTCGGGGTCGGCACCCTGTATATAGATATGGCTCAACCCCCTATCTAGACTCTCTATATAGGGTAGGGGCGGTGCTCGATTGTAGTTATGCGCTGATCGAATGGGTGGAGTGTATTGTATTCCGTACATGATAGATCCGTATAGTATATAGAAATCTTCTGGTATGGGAGTTTTATCTCTATCTCTCTATCCCTCTATCCGGGGAGGGAGTTCTATCCGGGGCCCCGGCTGGTTCCGTGGGATTCATGTTCCTTATCGGCATGATCACCGGATTCCCATATATAGATAGGGCCAAGATGTAGGTGTGTGACTGGATTCATTTCATGTTCACCAGGTGGAATGGGAAGGGTGGAATGTTACTACTTCATGAACATGAACATGACCCCATGGATTCGTGGGATCCCCGATCGAACGACTGTGATCGAGTAACGGGGGGGCGAGCAAGTCAAGTCGCCCTACTCCTACGTCCCTCGTCCGCATATTGAATGGAGAATGGAATCAATCGCACTGTCAATCTTATAGGAATCAATCGCCCAATCTCCAATCTAGATATATAGTATAGTTGGACGAGTTTCGGGGTTTAGGACAGAAGGGCTCGACCGGGGCGCTCGACCAGATAGAGATAGGCCTGAATGAGACTATGGGGGGCGGCTATAGAATGGAATATCTAGTTGGATCAGCCTACCGGGCTGTATATAGTCTAGTTGGAGCAGCCTACCAGGGCAGCCTACCGGAGAGGTCAGGTCATTTATGCACCCCTATACTCTCTATAGGCGCCCCGGCCCCGGGGAGCCCCCTCCCCCCCCCTCTCTATAGATCTCGCTCTCGCTCCGGGCCTATCTATAGATTCTATAGATCTGGGGGCCCTATCTCTAACTATATATGGGGTGGGGGGACCCTCTAGAAATTGATAGGCGATAGATAGGATAGGGGCCCCAGCTATATGACTGGTTGTATCACGTATATATATAGAGAATGGCGGATAGAATGGATGATGGTAGATGGATGGCCCTGAACTCTCTATTCTATAGGCCATCGAGCGCCACCGGCCGACCCTATCTAGATATATCAGAGGCGGCGGGGCGATCCCCGATAATTGGGTCACCTATTCTATATCTATATCCACCCCCTAGATAATAGATAGGGCACCTCCTCTCCTTGGTGGGCCCCATGATCTATATTCCATAGGCCCCCATAGAGAAGAGATTTGGGAGGGGCTCCCCTATTCCTCCTGAGGGGGCCTATTCTGGAGGGGGCCTATCCATCCAGATCTCTCTGGGGGCCCTATAGGCCCTACCCTGAATGAGACTATGGGGCCCCAGCTATATATGGGGACCCCTCCCTATATAGATATAGAGTTCGAGATATAGATAGGCCCGAACCCCTATCTCTATATTGCTTTAGTCCCAGGGGAGCCCTATAGATCTATCGGACCCCTCCCCTATATATCTTATCTCTCTGGGGGCCCGGCCAACGACCCTATTGGGGACCCCTCCCTTATATAGATAGGCCCCGAGGTTGGGGCCCGATGGCCGGGGCCACCCCTACCCTATATTAATAGGCCCCCATCGGCCCATCGGGGGTCGAGGAGGGGAGGGTCTTGACTGTAAGCCCTATACCCCTATCTAGAACTCAAAGATAAGATAGTTCGGGGTGGGGGCCTATATATAGATCTATATAGATATATCTATATGGGGGTGAGAGCCCATCTATAGTTCGGGGTGTGAGCGATGGTATATAGAGTTTCATTGGTGCCCTCCCCCTCTACTATCTATTCTCTAGGGAGAGGGCATTTATCGACCACTCACCCACCCCATATCTAGATAGAGGGCCTTGCCTATATAGGTGGAATTCGATAATCTAGGTGGGGCCATCTCTCTATAGAGTCGAGGGCCCCATATAGAGATAGATAGAGAGATAGATAGAGAGATAGATAGCAGAATTTCTACTCCCTTTCTATCTCTATATCGTGATAGATCGACTCCCTCCTTCGCCGGGTCCTATTTAGCCCCCATAGGTCTATAGGCCCCATCTCTATAGAGGGATGGGGCCTATCTAGATAGGGGTGCCCCCCACCCCGAACTATCTTAGAGTTATAGATAGGGGCCCAACTATAGAATAGAGAGTAGGCCGTGGGCCCCTATCTCTATGTGATCTGGGCATACCATATATAGATCTAGAGAGAGATCTAGAGAGATAGGGGCTCAGGGGCTCGCCTAACTCTAGTCTATATAGCCCCCTCCATAGAATAGAGGGCCCCCTTCCTATAGATCTTCTCTACTCTATGGACCCCCTCTCTCTCTATATTATATCTCGGCTCCCCGATCGGGGGGAGAGCCCCTCTCTATTATATCTTATCTCGGCTCTATCTGGGATCTAGGCCATATCTCCTATCTGGAAATTTGGCGCCCAATTTTTTCTTTTGCAAGTAGGATGAGGAGCCTTCATTTGGTAGCCCTCCCTCTAGATTATCTAGGGCGCGATGTTAGGCGCGCTCGACCGGGCCTATGTCCTTCCCATGTCGATCTATTCTTGTTCTCGGATACAGATCCTAAGAAAGCACTTTCGAGTTCGATCTAGTAGACCACGGGTCTACAAAACCTAATGCCGTGGGTTCAAATCCTATAGAGCACGAAGCCCTATACTCTATATCTAAGGCGGAGTTACGGAGCGCGAGGTAAAGTAAGGTCGAGTCGAGTAGTTGGTTCATCCTCTTTACTCCCATCATGACATAGATATCTAGATAGGGAATTCGATGAGTAGGAGTTGTTGCCTCCCCTTACCTACCTACTGACCCTACAAACCTACCCACCTACTTACAACCCTACTGACCCCACTTACTCACTTACCTACCTACTCACTCCATATAGAGATATAGGGCTTGCTAGATGACGGCCTCCAATATCTGAACTAGCCGGCCCTAGATATAGATATGGGGAGCTCCGGGGGATCGAGTTAGTAGGCCCCCTATGACGATATTATATGGTATGGCTGATGGAATTTATGCTCGGGCATAGATATAACAAGATAAAATTCCCTTCCCATAGAATAGGGGGAGAGGGGGGCTCTATATCTTACGGAATAATGGGCTTTAAAGCCATATCTCTATAGAGGGGGAGATCGAGGGCCATATAGAGAAGATATCTAGGGGGCCTATCTATACTTGATCTATATGGAGGTGGGCCATGGGGATATATAGGAATATCTAGAAAGAGTTCCCCTCCCTCCTCCCCCCAAAGCATAGATCCTCCCTGAGCATAGCAGTCTCTATATAGATAGGGAGATAGGGGCCTATACCTATAGTGATAGGGTTCCTATGCCCCATTTAAAGATTACATAGGGCCCTCCTCGACCCCCGATCCCCTGTCCTCTCTATATCTATTTGAGGGGGCTGGTCCCCCACTCAGATAGATAAGGCCCCTATCGGGACGTTGGCCTATAGAGATATAGAGGCGGGGAATCCTCAACCTATCGGTTAAGTTCCTCGGCCCCCTCTCTATAGATGGGAGCCATATCTATAGAGGGGGCCTCTGATATAGGGGAGCGACCTACCCCCGGCCCCCGAGGCCCATGGGGGTTCCCTATATTACCCTAGGGTGACCTCGACACAGTGGTGGCCGGGCGCATATCAATATATAGGAGAATTCGAGTTGAGAGTTCGGATAGATAAATAGATAGATAGATAAAGAGATAGATATCTAGAGAGAAGGGCCTTGGGGCAGGGGTGACCTTGACTTAATTAATGACCCGGGGCTAGATAGATATATAGGATCCTCGACCCCCTCTATAGCCCCCATATAGATCTATATAGATCTAGAGGGGGAGTAGATGTCGAGTGCCACTCGAAACTATATAGACTATTATTGCTCACCCCATATAGATCTATATAGGTATAGGGGTCCGAGATAGATATATAGGGTAGGGGCCCCTAACTCTATGGGCCTCCTCCCCCTCCTCGAATTTAATTTCCAAATGACCCATGTATAGATATGGCGGTCCCCTCCTATGACGATATGGGCCCTATCAAGATAGGGGGCCTACATATAGATAGGCGCCCCTCCTCCTATATATATATATATATCTATATATATATATATATATGGCGAGAGAGGGTGGTATAGATAGGGCGATTAATGACCTGCCACCCACCCATTACCCTGCTATTATCCGGGTTGGGGCTATGCAGGTGTCCTCGACTCGAATTTCCCAAGCCCACCCCATATATAGAGAGAGGGCCGGTGGAGGTGTAATTCGATTCTCTATATTGGGGTGGGGGCCCTAGACTATATAGGCGGGTGCTGGGGTCCCTCGGGGTGACCTCGGGGCCGGATAGATCTATAGGGCTCCCCGGGACTAGAGCCATATAGAGATAGGGGCCCCAACCCCAGATCTAGAGGGTAGGCCATATCTCATATCTGGGGTGGGGAGGAGGGCCTTGGCTGCGGCCTATGATGATATGGGGCACTCGGCCCCTCGGATAGAAATCTAGGGTAGGCGCCGCCCGAGGATTGGGGGGTTGGGGGTTGGGGCGGCCGAGTGGGTGGGGGCCTAATACGAATAGAGCGGGCTATAGATATAGGCCCCGCCCTATATCCCTTCTCTTATCGGATCCTCTCCCCCTCTCTATTATATCTTATCTTGGAAATCTATATAAGGCCGCCACTGGGAGGCCGGGAAGGGTGCCTCATGATGCCTATATAGGTCAGGGCATGCCAATCCCATCTCTCTGCCCCAATCCAAGCAAGATATATATGTGCGGGGGGGGTGGGTCTTGTGGGCGGCGGTCCCCTACATAGATTAGATAGAGAATTATCTCCCAATGGTCAAGCCAAGCTATATATTATAAGCCATATAGATCATCGAGTAGGCCCGGTGATCGGACTGATAGTTAGATAGCCGCTCTCGATCATCGGTCGAGCCGCTCCACTTTGCTCTATATAGGGATATCTATATCCCCTATAGATAGAATAAGTATATATCCTCCATCGGCCGTGGGTCGGTTGAGTTTCTTTCCTTCGATATATAGAGATAGGGGCCCTATCTCCTATCTCGGTGTTTCTATCTATCCTATCTCAGGGAGCCCTTCCTTCTATAGATATGGCTCTAGATATATGGGGCCTTCTCTCACTTAGGTAGCGAAGTGGAGGGCCGCCCGAATACTGATTCCCCACTTGATTTGTTGAAGAAAGGTAGCGGGGGTCGTGTAGCCCCTATTCATATATTGGGAGGGCCTATAGAATCAATAAATGGGGGTTATGTGTTTTGTGGGCGAAGGATAGGGTTGGTTCTGGGCCATATCTATATATAGGGTGGTTTTCCGTTGGTTGTATAGAATATATGGTATGGGGACCCTATCCACCCATCCCCGTGGGTGCCCTATCTATCCCATATATGGTGGTGGGTTACGAGAATCAATAGTTCCATAAGTTATAGGAAGCCTATCTATCCTATCCCCCGACCCTATCTATCCTATCTTGAATCCCTTTGTGAATCACTAAGTTTTATCACTAGATGGATCACTCGAGAGGGCCCTATCTTGATCTCGAGGAACCGAGTAATTCAATCCGGGAAACCAGAGCCAGGCAGAGGGACGAGAGATAGTCTCATTTGAACAACCGAACCAAGATCTAGAGAGAGGGGAGACTCGGCCCCTAGAATCAATAGGGTGGTGGGTGAACCAACCACCCTATTGATCCTATGGGCTCGGAGTAACAGGAGCCCTATCTATCCGACCCATAGAATAAAGAAATCCGGGCCTTCGTGACCCGGTCCCCGAGTTCAAGGATCCCAATGAAACTCAACTCTCTATATGCCACGCCCTAGTTTCAGAGATAGGGCTCACTCCGAGCAAGATAGGATAGATAGGGTAGTCTAGAGATAAGAAAATAGGTGAAAGGAGCCCTACCTATCTATTCAGTGAAGGCCATCTATAGTTTAGAGAGAATTATCTTATCTTGGGGCAACTCGAGAACATGATAGGACCCCCTACCCTATATATGTAGGGGAGAATCACTAGATTGTTCTCTCCCTCTCTGTATCCACCCTACCTTGATAGTGGCGGTCGAGTAACTATAAGCGAGGTAGGGGAGAGGTAGGGCCCATATATCGACACCCACTGGCCTATAGTTAGAGTAGGGCCTAAACAAGAGATAGAGATAGGGGCCCCACCCACCCCTATCTATAGATCTCGTCCGATTCTTTCTCGACCCTATCTAGATATACGAGGTAGTCTGTCCTTATCTCTCTATCTGGTTATAGGTCAAGTACATATAGATATGGGATATGGGCTAGATTCGGAGATATAGTATAGGCCGTCCCCCTCCCCCATATAGAGAATTGAGAATTCTAGATAGGGGGCAACATAACAAGAAGATTCGGGACCCGGCCATGGTCCGGGCTCCCAGTCACTTTGGCTATGCTATATGGAAGATCTATATAGAGGGTGGACTAGCCACTATGATCTATAAGGTTGAGAGTGGATTAAGAGGTAGGGGCGAGATCGGGGTCCGGTTGCAGTTCCAGGGGAAGGCCATAAGGGATAAGAGGCCCTCCGGTCTTGCTCTCACTTGATTGGTAGAGGCCTATAGTTCTAGTTCTAGTTGGCCCTCTCTATCCTATCTCAAACCGTGGCTCTTCTTTATCTTCATGTTTCGGCTCCTGGTCCGCTGCTCCGGTTCTTCTTGTTCTAGGCCGGCGGAAAGGTGGATCAATTCTGAACTAAACTATGGATGGGGGCCCTATCTACCCTATCTCACTCTGGGAGCCCGCCCTATATAGAGAGTAGTAGGGGGTCCTCTAGATGTCTATTGGCTAGCCCCTCCCCTATAGAGATAAGATAGTTCTGGTAGCCAGGGGTTTGGTTTTTCTATGTTCCCGAGAGATATAGATAGATGGGCCCTACTCTCAATTATAGAAGGGGGTGGGTGGCCCGGGAAACTCTAGTGGGGGTCTAGGTAAAGAAGAAATGCCACCATTTCTGGTTCCTTCTCCGAGTAAGCCCTATCTATCCTATCTCTACCCTATCTATCCCATCTCTGCCCTATCTATCCTATCTCGAATCCGAGGGAGGAAGGAATAGATAGAATAGATAGGGCCCGTTGTATCACGTATGGAATAGATGGTGACATCACTATCATCTATAGAATAGATAGGGCGTCGGCCATACCGAGACACCAAACCCCACTAGAGTTTCCCACCCGGGTTCACCCCCTATCCCTATAGATTGTAGGCGAGAGGATCAAGCCCTCTTCTAGATTGGGAAACTATAGGCCACCCTCCCCTCCCCCTCCCCCTCCTAAACTATCTTATCTATCATGGGAGGCGGGTGACTCCATCCATTTCTACCCGCCCCCTCTAGAATCTAGATATGGGGAGATATGGGCCCCTATGACGATATGATATGGGGGCCTACTCAAGAAAGGCACCCTCCCCTATCTATATGGTGATGGGTGCCTATCATATAGATGGGGATAGGCAGGGGTGGCCCCTATCTATGGATATGGGGATTCATTCATTTCCCATGAGCCGAGAGGGGATGGGATAGGGGCCGGCTATAGATAGTTCTTTATAGATGTAGAGGGAGAGAGAGGCCTTTCTAGATTCTATTATGATAGGGGGCCAAGGAGTTTATGCATTCTTTTGGGTAAACAAACACAAACTAGAAATACTAGTTTCCCCCCACCCCCCATATCTATATCTAGATGGGGCATATGGGTTGGTTTCTGTAGCAGGAGGCCCCCTATCTTATCTTACTCTATATGGGGTGGGGTAGGGGGTATCTATATCTCTATCTGAAATCTCTCTCTCTAGATCTCTCTCTATATCTCGACTATCTGAACTCTTCAGTCTCTCTCTCTATCTCTATATAGATCTCTCTCTATATCTATATCTCTCTCTCTCTCTATAGAGATCTCTCTGAACTCTATATCTCTCTCTCTATCTGAACTCTATATCTCTCTCT
Organism: Taxus wallichiana var. yunnanensis; assembly: GCA_018340775.1. NCBI lineage: Eukaryota > Viridiplantae > Streptophyta > Pinopsida > Cupressales > Taxaceae > Taxus > Taxus wallichiana. Next base: position 492,497,032 of record CM031236.1, read on the forward strand.
CTATCTGAACTCTATATCTCTCTCTCTCTCTAGATCTCTATCTGAACTCTATATCTAGATCTAGATCTATATAGGCGCTCTAGAGGGCGGCCTACTCTATATGGGGGAGGGACTCCCCCGCCCCTGGCGGGCCTCCCACGCCCCTAGGCCTCCCCCGCCCCCCCCCATATAGATATAGGGCCACATAGATATAGGGTCTAGGGGCTCTATCTGACTATTCTATATGCCCTATAGAAACAGAAGGGAGATATCTAGATAGATAGGGGGTCCACACAACGCAATAGTTGGTTGGTCCACAGCGATAGTTGGTTAGTTGGTCCAATAGTTGGTTGGTTATGAGGAGAAGAGACCGTCGCAGATAGGGCTTGCGGAGAATAGACCTCTATCTTGCGGAGTATAGTACATAAATGCCGTCGGAGATTATAGAATAGATCATTCTATGGGGCCTCCCCAGATCTATCTTCAACCGATAGGCCAGGCCCTATCTAGAGATATGGGAGGGGGCTACAATATAGAGAATATAGGGCAGGGCCCCATATAGATTATCAGATCGCCGGGGCAACACACCTACACCCACTATTCTATATGCCCTAACAGAAGGGAGATATCTAGATAGGGCCCTCTCTCTATAGAAGGACTGTTTACAAGGTTGGTTGAGAAGAGACCTGGCCCGCCCCACCCTATACCTGATCTGGCCGCCCCGGATAGATACCTGACCGAACAGATATAGATAGGGCACCGGAGGAGGCCCGGGCGCACCCCTCTAGATATCTGGGGCCACCAATCGAAAGATGCGGTTCATTCTATAGAATATAGATTAGATGGGCACTGTTCGCCCTGGATATGGAGCCGGCTATAGAGTATAGATCTCGAGTTCGGGCCGGTTCATCCAGATATCCCAGCACTGCTCAGCTATGGATAGTTATAGTTCTATATGCCTATATATCCCCTCCTATCTAGACTCGATCGGCGGCCGATCTGGCGGCGGGCCCCTCCCCCTCTATAGATATGGATCTGGGGCGGATCTATCTATATCTAGCCCCATCGAATATCTAGATAGGCCCTCTCTAACTATATAGTAGTCTCCCTATCTAGACTCAAGTTTCTAATCCGGCATGGACGGGGGGGGGGTTCGAACTAGCTGATGTGCTGGTGCTGATGTGCTGGGCTGATGTGCTGGTCGAAACTATAGATACTCTAGATATAGGGCGGGGAATGGACTGTTGGGTTTGTTCGACTCGCCATCAAACCCATCCCAATCCCTCACCCTCATATATGTCTTGTCTATACGGCGACTAGCCGTCTATATATGGTATGGCCCTATCCATATCCCTTATATCTATATGCCCAACAGATATGGATAGGGGCCCCCCCCCTCTCTAGATTTCTCGGCTCCCATCTCTATATAGGGGGGGGGCCAGGTGGGAATTATGATATAGGGGAGATCTATATCTATATCTATATCTATATCTATATGCTGGTAGTTCTTGCTCGACTTGCCCCAACCAGATATAGGGGAGAGGAGATATATAGGGTAGGGGCAGGTTGGGCCGACTAGCCATCACACCTCACCTATCGACTAGCGGGTTGGGTCGACTAGCCCTGGCTAGTGCCTAGCCAACCAAACCCTAGCCTTTCGTTTCGTTTGATAATACCTGTTCCTTCCGTTACCGCTACCCTACCATTCGATACCATCGGCACTCCACTCCGCTCCCCGGTGTTCGGTTATATCAGAGGTGAGGTGATATATAGAGCCGTGATACCCGCCCTCTCGATCGGGGGGCGGGTGGCTATTCTAGATACCCCACCCTATAGTTGTAGTTGTATATAGAGGGAGAGGGAGGCTATCTATATCTGGGTCGGCCCCCCCCCTATATAGATTCTATATGGCCCCCATATCATATATCTATATAGAGGGGGGCAGCGGCCCTCGAAGATGAAGAGAAGAGATTTCTTATTCCTATTTCTCAAGCTTCCGGCCGGAGATTCTAGTCGCCCCCAGCCCGTGTCCCCCCTCTCTATAGAGAGTTTGGCCGCCCCTCTCTCCATATCCCTATCCCGCACTCTACTGTACTCGACTCTACTCTAGCTGGGTGCTATCCGGGCCTCCCGATGGAGGGCGTGTCCGGCCGGTAGTTAGATGCGGGCCCCCTATACCTATATATAGATATAGATCTGCCACCCGAGCTTACCGGCCACACCGATCCCCTCTACAGAGCTAAAAGCTAGATAGAGGATTGGCGCCTTTCCTCTAGTCTAGGATATAGAGGGCTCTCCAGAATAGAATGATCAGATTGGCGCCTCTGCTGCCAATCTGAGTGAGATCTAGAGGGCCCCGGGGAGGCGGGCATATCCTCTCCCGGTAGATGGCGCCATACCCCTATCGGGTTGGTGGGATCGGTAGATGGCGCCCGTCCAGACCGTCCCTGTCCAACTAACGGATAGCGTATCTAACCCAACCTCTGATCTGAGGGATCGGTAGATCTAGGTGCGCGCCCTCTAGATCTATCTAGATATGGGCCCTCCTCTATCTATCTAGATCTAGGGGGTTGGTGGGGATCGGGCCCTCTATCCATACGGGGGTTGGGCAGTGCCTAGCCTAGCCCAGAATCTAAGACTCTATGGGAGATGCCCGGGCTCTCGGAGCTATACCGAATCTCCCTATCTCCCTATCGAGGGGGTCTATTGAAGATTCTATGCCCTATCCTATCTATAGATCCAGGAGGTGAGCCCTGAACTATCTAATCTATGGGGGGGGCGGCTAGGCCAGGCCATAGAGACTCGGGACTCGGGACTTGGGACCCCTATCTAGTTCAGAATCAACCCCTATCGACTCGGCACCCCATAGAGAAGATATATGGCCGCCCTATCTATAGATCCATCTCTCTCTGGAGGGCCCCCAACCTCTCTATCTGCCAGATCTGATCGGGCGCCCCCTTTAAACTCTATATCTCTGGGCCCCCAATCTCTCTATCTGCCAGATCTGATCTCTCTAGAGGGGAGGGGAGGGGCCCGCCCCTCTCTATCTGGAGGGTGAGGTTGAATATCTATATAGAGAGGGGGGATCTCACCCGCCCCTATATCTGAATGAGAGGAGGGTGAGGAAGGGCGGGGCTTCCTTTCCCTTCTCTAGAATTCTAGATAGGGGCCATATCTAGATAGGGCTTCATTCCGCCGGCTAGGTGTATGCGAAAGCCTGGTTCCGAAGGATGATTCATTCCGCTCCGCTCTCCTGATAGAGGGAGGTACCGACGGCCGAGAGGTCCAAGATCAATGTTACAAAAGTACTTATAATATGATAGAAACATAGTTTTAATTGTACTATATTTACACAATTATGTCATTTTTAAACTCCATGTTGAGCTTTGTTTGTGCTTTTCAAAGTGAGCTATACCGACATTGTATTTGACTCTTAAGGCATGTTGTGAACTTTTATTTGAAATGTTTGATAACTTGAAGCTTGATCGTGTGCTTGATGCAACATTATCATTTAATAGCTACCTTTTGTATGAACTCTTCAATTCTTGTTGAACTCTTGAACTCGTAAATAAAGGTATTATTGTACCTTCTCGGAAGTTTGCACTATTCTATATCATAGATACACTTTCATTAAATTGGTTCAAGTTTTTGATATGAATGTTATTTATGAGTGTTGAAGTAGCTTTTACTTTTCTTCATTGTACTTTGTCTCTTTCTTGACTCAAAACTGAATACTTGAAAATGGATGAACTTGTTTTCTTCAAATTATTTTGATGATCAAGCAAGCAAAAATTCAGCTTCTTGCTATAGAGATCTATAGATTTGTTTGTCATCTTGAAAAACCTGCCAATTTTCTTCATTATCAGGCATTGAAGGTCTAATAATCAACTTTATATGTGGCTGTAATTTATTGTTTTCAACTTGTTCTAGCACTTCAAAGCTATTTGTAACTTGTGCAAGTCTATCTCCATGTTTATTTTCAGCTCTTTGGACTATTTTAATATTAGTAGCTTTAAAATAATCTATCAAGTCTTAAACTCTATGCTTGTAAGATTTTAGCAATGAATTCTTACAAACATTATAGTTCTTAACTTGATTTATAACTAATTCAAAATCACCATAAAATTGTAACATGTTGATTCCTCTTTTCGGCCCATTGTAGGCAATGAATTAATGCTTCGTTTTCAACTACATTACAAGTACATGAAAATTGTAGACTTCGAGCTGGAAAATACCTTTGATTTGATGGGGAAGTCAACATCAACCTGCACCTTGTCCTTTCTTGTTCTTTGCTTCATAAAAATGAAGCTACTGTAAGCATTCGACAATACTTTCTATTTTGGACAGCAAGGGAATAGGTGCATTTTCCTCATGAAGACAATACACGTGGAATAATCCTTCTTCTACTTCCTTGTAAGGATCATAAGCATACTCTTCTTGAATTTTTTCTTCCATAAAGAAATACAAATAAAGATAACCTCTTATCTTTGTTGTAAAATCTCTTGATAAACAAAGAGCAAAATAGGGAGGTAGATCTACAATAGTTACATCTTGAAAAATTGAAACATTGGGACAAGCATGTAACGTTACCTCCAAATTTTTGAGGAGACTAATTGTGTTGGTTGTTGTTCCATCAAGCTGCAATACACTCTTTTATGTTGGTTCATATTGCAGTCTAAGTTTTCTACAATTGCTTTAGGCATGACTATGCTACTTTCACCACTATCAACCATACAATTGTGAACTAAATAATCTCTAATAACAAGAGAAAGATAAAAGGGAGGTGGTTTTCTTATGTCATGAGAATTCAACACTTTCTATACCATCCACTTAACATCTTTCATATGATCTTTCTCAACTGTACCAAGAACCATATCATTTACGGGCTTTCTCTCTACCTGTTTGGAAGAAATTTACAACTTAAGAAGCTCGTGATAAAATACCTCTTCTTGTGTCTTAGAATACTCAAAGCATCCCATAAATAAATATTGATATTATTTTTTCATAACCTCAACAACATTAAATGAAGCTGCAATAGTTTTAGAATAATATTTAGCAAAAATTGATTTCGTTTCTAGAGCTTTAGAAATGTGAGGTATGAATAACTATCTAGGATTAGGTGAGGATGTTTTTTCTTCTTTTTAGGGGCTACACTTGGAATGCCTACTATTTTATCAATAATGGTAGGTAAAACAAGTCTTTTTTCTATTTTTCTTCATCTTTAGCCTTCTTTTGGGCTCTAGTTGTAACTACAATAAAATCTTCCTCTCCAAAACTGACCAAGTTCTGTCTGTGTGGTTTTTACTCTACGAGCATCTTGTTTCCCACCCTCCATTTGAGGCATGAATAATGTTTTATATTGTGGTTGGGAAACAAGGCTTAAATTCAAAATTCATTTGGACGATTAGAAGTTGGATGGGGCTGATTGTAAGGTGTACACCACTCTTCTAAGGCCATATTAACTGGTATAAGAGCACTAGATGAGTTGGGAACTTTAGGATCAATTTTTTGTTTTGATAAGGTTGCCTATAATTCGATTTTGCTAATATGACCGCTTATTCTCGCTAATAGGCCTATTAGGTGAGCCAACTACTTAATGTTGTTATTTCATTTCCATAAGTCTGCAAGGTCTTATATATATCATTTTGAGGTGTTGTAACAAGAGACTCTATTATTTTAGTAGGTTGTGGAATAGGTTCCAAATCTGCTATAATATGCATAGAGGGATTTGGGGCTAATTTACCATCTTGAATAAGGTTTATTTTTAAGCTCTAATAGTAATATCATAAGCTACTAGAATTGTAGTTCCTCCCATGGATTCTATCATAACTATAATATTGTTGTTTAAGGCTCTAACATAATATAAAAAAGCATGATCAACTTGAAGCTTAACAGTGGCTGGAATTCTTTCCCATGTTCTAGAAAATCTAATGTTAAAACTGGCCATAAATTCACAGGACCTCTCTTAATTGTGGAAAAATGTTCTATGAGAGATAAATGATCAGAATTATCTTGAAATTTCTTATGTAATTGATCTCCCAATTCATCCCAAGTTGCTATAGTCCCTACTAGTAAAGTTATATACCATTGCAAGGCTTGTCCTTTAAATGATGTAGCTAAGAGTCTTAAGGCTACATCTTCATGAGTGATATTATGGAATGAACAAAGGGCTGCAATGTATTTAATATGCTCAATAGGGGTAACATGATTTTCACCAAGTAAATGAGGGTAAACCATTTAAGGCAGCAACAAGTATGTCATGATAAACAAGGATTATTAAGGGGCTGCCATTATTGAAAGTAATAAAATTTCTAGGTGGTTGTGGTGGTTTTTGAGCTATTGGAATAACTAGTATCTGAACAACAAGATTGATACATGGTGAAACAAGGGAAGGAGGGTTATGAAAAATGGGTTTGTTATAGTGTCAGGAATTTCCAATTCTTCTACTTCTTACTAAATTTAAAGGAAAAGAAACAAAATTATGAGGAAGTCCTCTTACCATTGATTTTTTAGTCAATTTAGGAATGGAACATGCTACCAAACTTATCTAAAATCAGCTTTGACTTGAGTCGCCAAATAATTTTCATTTTATTTTCAATGGATATCTGTAGCTTGGTCCTTCCAAAAGTTTTGTTTCTTTACTACAAATCTAATTCGTAGTCCCACCGAGTGCCAAAAATTGTAATCTCTCAGAAGTGCACCATGTGATTGAGGGATAATAGGTGTTCTAAGCTTGCTTTTCCCTCACTTGTGTAGATACAATGGAAACACCTCAGGGATGTGGGTATCCCTATATTAAGGTGAGTCTCCAGGATTACAACGCTAACTCCTTTTTGATGTATCCCAAAATTGATTAACTGTGGGGTTTAAGGTTGAAAGATGGATAAACGAAATTTAAATGTCATGATAAACTAAAATTGATGAGGGCTTTGACTAAGAAAAATGCACAATATACTGAGAATAAATTAATGAAGCACGACCCAATGGTTTCAACTTGATCCTAAGGAAAATAATTTATTGTTGAGTGATAAATCACAACAAAACAACATATCATTGTACACTAAGACAATGTAGGAACCAATCCACAACAAAGTAAACATAATATTTCAGGGAATAAAATATTCACAAGAGTTAATAAAATATTACACACCACTACAAATAATTGGAAAGGCAATAATTGGTTCTCATTCAAGGGAAAGTATGGCCAATGGATTCATCTCTCAAGTATGAAAAGTCCTATGATAATCCTTGTGCTTTTCCAATTCACAAAATAAATAGTAAAAATATTCACCCAAACCCCTAAAAATACATTAAGTCCAACTACACTCGCATGTTATTTTTAACCTTCATCATGTTGTTACAATGAGGCAATAATAACCTTCTAATTACAAAAATGCATCTCAGGTCAAAGTGTAGTTAACTCCTCTAATTTTGACGCAATAAATAAAATTGGGTGAATAATTTTGCTAATATTAGCCTTTTCCATGATTAGCAGTTCTTTTCCAATGTGCATGCAAGTAGTTTTGTCCTGTAGTAAATGATTAAAATAATCATTTCTTTATCTCCTTATATTGTCATGATTATTACATTTATACCTTTGTAAAAAGAATAAGGTAATACATGTTGATAATCAAATCTCTATCTTCTTCTTAGAGGGTCCACTTGTGCACATGTAAAAGCAATAATCCTTCTTCCTTTACAAATAATAAGGTAAGGAAAAAAATGAGTTCCATTTTGTCTTCATCCCTTTTTGTCTCTACGTGAATCATTACAATAATCAACTCTTTATCTTGTGAATACATGCAATAAAATCCACTCACCTTATTGGCCACCTTGGAGAGTACGAGGTTCCTTGGAAAAATTAAGGTAACTTTTCAAAGTTTAAGGTAAAAAGGTTTGATTTTACTCGACCCATCATTACCCCCTCTTTTACTATGGTCATGACATATATAATAATCATATATTATGCCCCCCTTGGAATTCACATGGCACAATACTTTGGTTTAATCATACTCAGACATCTTTTGAAAATATTAAGGTACAAAAATTAATCATGTGGTTGGCATAACTATGATATTCAACCCCCTTTTTGACAAACAAATGCTTTGAATTTGATATTATATGAGCTCGGTCCTCCTTTTGATTATCATTGCACAGACCATAGTCCTATGCCAAAGTCAAAATATGAAGATTAATTAGGAACCTGGTCCCCTTCCTCCATGATGCTTGACCCTTAATGATTATGTCGGTGATATTTGACTCAAACCTTATTAGGTTTCACTATTTGGTTGCCATGTATGTACTTCCTTAACCCGGTTTGGTTAGGTAACTCGCTATTTGAGTTTAAATGGAAAAATGATCTCGAACACTAATCAAAATTTTATTTCAATTTGCTCCCCGAGTGATGGAGCCCAAGAAATTTTTTTCCTACCACCACCATTTTTGTATTCTTTTGAGTTCATTTTAACCTCTGTATAGCTCCTGTGTATACTTGACATGAAAGGTGGTAAAGAAATTTGATCATTGTCATTGTTTTGAGTTTCACTGTGATATGAAGTGGTTGCTAATGTTTATTCATTTTGAGCTCACTTTGAAGGCTTTATGGGGTTTGATAACTTTGCTTTGTTTCAAATAACCACCATTAACGAAGAGAGGTAAGTTTTTGCATGGAATTTGCAAAATGTCTCCTTACCATTTTTCTCTAGCATAAGCACTGATACTTTTATTTCTTTGCATTTTTCTATGATTTCTAGAAATTTCAAGCTTGAAATTGTTATGGGTGTTCATTTTTTCTTTGCACTTCATTGATATTTCGAGGGTTTCCTTCACTCGATTCAAACAGGTGAGTTATTTAGTTTTGAACTATAATATTTTGCAAAATATTGATGGCTCTCGACATGGCCATGGTTTGTGACTGCACATTATCAACTGTAGCTTAAAGAGATTTACTTTTGATAACCCAGATATGGGTATTCTTTTCGATATGAAAGCACGTCGATTCTTTTATTTTTCCATTTCTCTATACTTGGGTATTTTGGTTTTGTTACTTGAAAATGCTTTGTTTTTAAAAAATCCATACCTAGGTTTGTGTTGTTTTTCATTTCCTTGCTTTGAAAGTGGTAGATTTGCACTTTATTTTCTATGGGTACTCGATATTTTTTGTCTTTGGTTTGATGGAAATATTTTTTTTTTTTCTCCTTTCAGTATCCAAATAATGCAATGTTATTCCTTGCATTTATTTAGATCTATGAATTATTTTGAGGAGAAATGAAGTTATGTTTTGTTCTACTAGCTTGAACACCTTTGTGTCGAGTTTTGAAACTTGTAAAATGTGATTGTTGTGCATTTTTGAACTCTTCTCGGAAAGGTTTCAAAGGATTTTATGTTTTTGATAGCATCACAAACACCCGTCTGAATTGGTTACTATTACTCGAGCTTGACATTACAAATATGTGCTTTTATTAATGCTTGCTCGAAGTTTGTAGAAAATATTCTGATTCTTATATTTTGGTAACTTGTGCATTCATTCTTGTAATATTTTTGATCTCTATTCTTTGTAACTATGTGTTATTGTCAAGAACCTGAAGATCTATCGTAAATATCTTGGGAATTCATTTATAATTCTACTGACATCTCTTGACTAGTAAATTTGTAAAACTGCTCTTGATCTCCATTTTTAATTGTACCTTGAGCTCTATTTTTGCTTACTCTATTTGTTGATTACTGATTACTTACCTCAAAATTACATATATCATTCCTGTATTTATAGAACTATGAATACTTTTCTATACCAAAAACAGAATTATCTATCCTTGATTGCATCATTTATAACGCTCTTTCTGAGAGGGTAATATTAGGCTTCATCATCTGTATCTATATTCAAACATGACACTTTGGGATAACCAATTTTAGGATGTAACTTTACTTTGATGATTGTAATACTTGTTGGAATGGGATCTCAATATAGGTCTTTTCTTGTGTTTGCCTTTATTCATTTCGAAGGCAATTGCTATAATTGTATACATAATATTCTCATTTATCTTGGGTGTTCTAGCATATTTTGGATCAATGTAACCAAAAGTACTTATAATATGATAGAAACATAGTCTGAATTGTACTAATTACACAATTATGTCATTTTTAGCTCCATGTTGAGATTTGTTTGTGCTTTTCCAAGCTGAGATGTACTCTAACATTGTATTTGACTCTTAAGGCATTCTAGGAACCTATATTTGAAATGTTTGAGAACTTGAATCTTGATCGTGTGCTTGATACAAAATTATCATTTAATAGCTGCATTTTTTATGAACTCTTCACCTCTTACTGAATTCTTGAAATTGTAAATAAAGGTATTATTGTACCTTACGGAAGTTTTCACTATTATGTATCATAGATGAACTTTCATTAAAACTCATTCTTTTTGATATGAATGTTATTTCTAAGTGTCAAGTAGCTTTTTCTATGCTTTAATGTACTTGTTTCTTTCGACTCAAAACCGAATACTTGAAAATGGATACACTTGTTTTCTTAAAATTATTTTGATGATGAAGCTTAATATGGAACCTTAATGTTTTCCTTGATACTCGTAGATTTATCTCGAAGCACTTGATTTATTCTATTTTTCTTGCACATTTGCAATTGCTTCTTTTATACTTGAAATCCTCCTTAAAAGTTGATGGAGGCTTTGTATGAAGAAAATATATCCTTCTTGAAAGAGTTGAATCTTTTATTGTAAACTTGTGAAGGCACTTCTTCTTAGCCTACCTTGAATGGATTGATAGAGACTATACTTGCTGCAATATTCAGTGGTACTTGTTTATTGAGTAGATAACTTGATTTCTTTAAGGAAATTTGTAAGTCTAGATGATTTCTTGAGTTGTATATTTCTTTCTCTAGTTACTTGATGAAGCTTGTACCTATGATATTTTCTTGTTCAAATCCAAGACCTGACTATCATATGTATTTTGAAAGTTTAACATGGATACTTTGTCTCCATTATGGGAATGGTGCCATTTAATTGGTCTTGGACTGAAAACTGTAGATGTTCACTTGCATCTCTTTGCTTTCTCAGATGTTGATAAGATTTTACAATCTACTCTTTTCTCTATTGTAAGCATCCAATACAGTTTTTTTTTGAAATATAATCATGCCACTTAGTCTTTATCTTCTCTATGTAATAGTGGATGTAGAATGCATACTCGTACTGCAACTTGTGGTAATTTCACTGTATATGATAAAATCATGCCTTACTTACTTTGCAAGCTCAAAGCTTCTGAATAATGATGAACTTCCTCATTTTAAGTTTTAACTTTGTAGCTTTATTTTGCTAATTCCCCTAAGAAAACTCCTTGATTGTAAAACTAATTGTTTATGAAGTCATAAAATCTAAAACTGAACCTTGTAAAGTAAAAAAACTTTATGGGCTTAAAGTTTTGGTTCTGAACTTGATTCCTTTCTTAAAGTTGTCCTTTCATTTATTTTATCTTGATCATTGTGCTTTGAGAACCCGATACTTCTTTCCTTATTACTTTAATCAAACAAATTCTTTCTTCTATTGTTGGTTGTGATGAGTTTCTTATTATTATACCTGTAACCATCTTAAAGAAAATTGTTACAAAAATAAGGCTTGCAACCTCTCTTGTATTCTATAATGATTTTTATTTCTTTTTCTGTCATGATTTTGAGAACCGTACATGTGCTTCTGCAAGATAGTACTTCCTTGATTTTGTATCTAGCTCTTCTGATGTATTTTATGCCTATTTGACTTCAAAAGATTCATTTTCCTAAAACTAATAGCACAAACATATAGATTAAACCTGGAGCTCAATTATTGACAACCATTTTCCTTCTTTTCCCCAGGTACAATGATGTATCTTGCAGAGGATAGTTGGGGATAATGTAGAAGATGAAGATGAAGAAGTTGCAACTAGAGATGATGAAGACCAAGAGAAGACCCAAAAGGAAATGATGGGTTTTCTCTATATTCTTTTTCTTTCAGCTTTATGTACATGCATCTTTTACTTTAAGTAAACATAAGTTACATCCCATGGCTTGTGTGGGAAAAAATGAATTTCTTTATGAATAAATGACATTAATTTCTGTAATTGAGTTGTCTATTTCTTTCTACATTCAGCTTTATGGTAAATATTGATTGTATAATGAACTAAACAACTCAACACATAATTAATAGCACTTAAACATAAAGAAATAATAAGATTTGATGTACTTGTAACTCAATGTATTCTTTTGCATGCAATCAACAAATTTGTTTGTTGTTATGGGATGAAATATCCCACATCTACTATGATTCCTACCTTCATCAAGGCTATGCACTATTCCTTCAGGGATTCTATATTTCTTTGCTGAAGATGAATGTGAATAACAACACATGTGAGGTGTTGCATTCCAAACATCACACATAGTTGCATATTGCATTGCTTTTCAATCTGCTACAACTCAAAACATTAAGAAACCTTCCTTCTTTTCCTTATTTAGGTCCATCACATCAATCTTTTCAATCTGAATGGAAATTTTGAGTTTCCAATTTTGCATGAGTGCAAAAATTATCAACATAGCAAAATTGGCAACTCACACGAAGATTGAGTTTACGAGCCATGTTAAATGCCTCTTTAAATGTATGAAAGGAATGGATTTGGAAGGTAGAAGAGATATTATTCACACAAGAGCATGAGAATATTTCAATGAGCTCTATTTGTGGAAGGGAGAATGATAATTTATTGACTAGGTAACACCATATAGTAATGAAGTCTGTGAAGATTCATCATCATCTTGTTTAATGACATAGAGGTTAGAAATTTTGATTTTACGTGCAATATTGATTGAGAAGTGTTCTAAGAATAGTTGTGTGGGTTGGGTGAAGGAGAATAATTAGTTTTTGGGTATGTCATTGTACCAATCAAATGCAAGACTGCCAACGATATGGGAAATGTGCAAAGCACAAGATCTTGGTCATGAGTGATAAGGTAACATGTATTTCTAAAAGCACGAATATATTGTTGGGGATCCTCATTTTTATTGAACTTGGAAAACTTTACAAGTTACCAATGTGTAGGATATGGTTTGATAGGAACTGATGGATTGATGGGTTCATTGAAGATTTGTTCGTAGGAAAATGTGGTCTTAATCCCAAAGCGGTGGCTTCCAAATTAGCCATTCATATTAACAATAATTTGAAGCGATATTTGGATAATGGATTTAGGAGGTAGAAGGATGAGTTTTTGATGCATATGAGTTGGATGGATTAAGTTGTTGATAATTTTGAGGATGAGGGTATGTTTGAGGTAATGCTTGATAAGAGGGGTGTAGTTAGGTTGTTTTGGTTGAATAGGTTGTTGTAAATGTTGTTGTGAGGTAGGGATGTAAATGAATGGTTATGATTAAATAGTTTTTGTAAAGATTGTCACGAAGTGGGAATGTGATAAGGCGAAGATATTGATATGGTGGTTGTGTAATAGGGACACTAGATTTATGGTGTAGGTGATCTAAGTTGTGGAATATAAATGATATGTGGTTGAGATAGTTTATTTTATTGATTAGGGCCTATATAATGAAAATCACTTAGAGGAGGATGTTAATGGGTTTGAGTTGATTTGGGTGGATGAGGATAATTTTGGATGACATAGGAAGTGGAGATAAAATATAACATTTTATTATGTTGTTCATATGGAGGAGGAAGTAAATGAGAATCTTGTGATGACTGGATGGGTACACTAGAAACCATAGTGGATGAAGAGGTGATGGGGATAGAAGAGGTCATAGTAGTGTTAATAGGGGAAAATTAGGGGATTGTGTGTCAAATTATTTTTAGTTTGGTGAGTATGAGGGACAGTTGTGGATTTTAGTACTAGATAGTCATAAAGGGTGATAGGATTAGCATCAAGGATTTCTTCAAACTCCGACCATCTAGAAGGGATGGTAGGAGGTCCAAGAGCCTCTAAATGAGTAGTAGATGGGGGCGTAGTTGGTATAGAGGAAATGGATTGATGAGAGGTAGAAGGATTAGTTTCAATATGGGGATCATTTTGGATGATATGGGTCTCATGAAGAGAGACCATAGAAATAAGGGATTGGGGAACAAAACACATGGTGATCATAGTTGTGGAAGGAGTAACAAGAGTGGGACTTTTTTGGGAAAGAACATTAGATGGGAGAATTTCATTATATGAGGTAGATTTTTTTGTTTTATTGGCCTAAGAACATGTGATAGTAGGCATGAAATAAAAAATAGAAAATTATATAATTTATTAATAACCAAGTCAAGAAGAAATTTTTTTGATTATCTTGATTATTTAGAAAATGTGAGAAAGAAAAGAAAATGGGTTTGAAGGATGCCTAGGAAATGAAAATATATGGATGGTTTCTTGAAGGTTTGGTATGAGTCCTCGATATATTCAAAGTTACGTGAGTCCCAAATATGTGTTGGTGTCGGTACGGGTCTTGGTATTGGGGCCTACCCCCTCACTTCAGAGTCCCACAGTAATAAGGGAGTTAGGTGCTTATCCAATATATGAAAACAATCTTATTTATACTTGACCAAAACATCGAGTCAGTTTTCCTATTGGGTAATGAAATCCCAATAGTTTCACCTAAGAGGAAGTTCCTTAGATGTGTAAATTGATTTGTGAGTTTGGATATGTGTGATAGAGTGGATGCGAAAAGTTAAACCCCTAGTTAAAAATAGATTTCAAGGAAAAATGAGGGGTTCATTTAATATCCAAATGAAATGTTATATTCGATGAAAGCGGGGAAAAATATATATGCAATGCAAAAAAAGAAAATTAAAGGGAGAAAAATAAGGAATACCTAGTTTACGGCTTTCCTTTTATCGATCTTCAAAGCAAGTAAGTAAAGTTAAAACTAATCCAAGCAAGCATGATCCAACACAAGAAAATAAAAGTAACACTCCTACCTGCAAGGTTAGTAGAAAATGGATATGGAATAAATATGGAAATGAAACAAAAGAATATAAAGATGCACCAACAAGGGGTAGGTTCCACTGGGCATGCAAGAATGTTTACAAAATTTTTCATACCTACTTCAAGTTAATGAAATAGTAATAAAAGAAACAAGTAACTCCAATTATGCAAGGGTTTATGGTACCTTGAGATGAGATGAATGGATGCAGGTGTAAAGATGAACTCCTCCTCGCTATAAGTTAGATAACTTGTACAAAAAGAAGACTAAGGGGAAAAATGGATTGGTAGATAGGATGGAGGGTTTCCCAACATAATCCGGTCCTAAGAAGTGTGAGCTTCCTAGGATGGGTGTCAACCCTCTTATAGATAAGATAGGATAAAATGAATAATAATGGATTTGATAATATGAATAATATTTAAGATAAACATAAACTTTAAATGTAGAAATGTAAAGAAGGTACAATTCTTATCTAAATAGATGCTAAAATAAATAAAACCTCCATAGGTTTATAGTGTCCCAAACGTCATAGGGCCATTTGACAAAAAATAGGGTTGGATAAGAGGAACCTACAAAACAAACATGCAAGCTCTTCTATGGCTAGATCTGGATCAGAAGATGGATCTGGATTGAAGATAGAAAGTTGCAAAACATACTAGAACTAGATTTGGATGAAAGGATGCAAGAAAATTAGGTAAACTAATGGTAAAGGGTATGAGAATAGGGTTGTTTGATGGCGACCAAAGGGTATCGACAACAACTAAGGCTCGAGAAAACAACTCTTGGGTGATAGAGAAGAAAGATGGTGAGATTTGAAAACTAGATGGGTATAGAAGTAAATATATGGCAAGAGAGTGTCTCGAAAAGAAAGAAACTAATGTGGATGAGGCTAGGTCGACGATGATCGGATAGGTTTTGTTGGACCCTAAATTGACTAAGTCCCATTGAATGACATGGCCAAATGACACGCATAAGCAAGACAAGCTAGTAGGAAGGCACTTAGGGAAAGGCACACATGATAAGAGATTAGAGCATGAAAGTTGAAGAAGGTTTAGCGACTTAGACACATTTTGAAGGTGGTGTCACAGGAAAAATATGTGAAGACCCAAGTAGGCGTGATGAGCGGATAACATGCCAACCTAGAGCCTTGGAGGTCAAGAAAAGAATATTCCACATAGGGAATATTCCTAAGAGGATCATTATAGTTAGTGGAGGCCTTTGCAAGATGGCATAAACACTTGATCAATCATGGAGGACCACACTTCTACTTGGCATATGATCTGCTCATGTGTGAGACTATGGCGGTGGATCCAGATTCTATTTAAAGGAGTGTTGGGGTCGAAATAAAGGGGTGAAAATAATGAGAGAGGAAATGAAGTGCTACAAGAATGTTGTTACTAGGCATATATGTATGCGCTTGGGTCTAAACAAGGGTTGTAATGGGAAAGAATAGTAAGGATATTTATTTAGAGTAGTTTGTAGGGTTGGAATGTTATTTCATGATGCTTATGGTCTAAGATGACCTTGTTTGATGTAATATGGATACTATAAATGAATTTAATCCATATATGGATCTTTTTTTTGTATATTTGTGTCTATGGACTAGAACCTAGTGTGTTTTCATTTTATTCATGGTGTAAATTTATCTCTAGTATGATGTTGTGATGCTTATGCCTATTTGATGGAACATTTATGCTTAGAACTAGATTCACTACTTTTGTATTAGATTAAATGCATGTGTTCTTGTTCTGCAAACAATTATTCCATTAATGGAAGAAAATTCTCATAAATCTCACATAAAGGAGGGGCTCGATGCCCACATGTGCCTTAGATGAGCTCCTAGTACTTGGGTGATAGACCGACATGCTTGGGGTTAAGAGAAAGATTAGAGGATAAAGGTAAAGAGACTACATTTTTGTTCCATTTTGGGACCAATTTTGAAGATGATACGAGAATGATGGGTGATGATAGATCCTTCGACCTTAGATAACATCAAAACACTGGCTGAAAAGCACATGAGTATGAGTTTTCTCAGAGATTCAACATTGAACTTGAATTTGATGCACATAAATGGGTGGAGGAGAACCTGTATCACAAGCTCTATGATACATTCTTCTATTGTTTCCCAGTAGAGTTGTATGAATGGATCTCAACATATGCATCGAGGAAAAGTTGGTACTATAGGTATTATGTTTAGACCCAAGAAGAGTATCAGAGTCTACATGACGATGATCTAACCTAGATTCGTGATGTTGATCATTGGTGTAATGGGGTGTTGACTAGCTATACTCTAGAATACACAATTTCTATGTATTCTTACCCAAAGATTGCTGAGTTTGAGTTCTTACGGGAGCCAATAGGATCTTTCTTGTGGGATCTTCTATTAGATATCAAGATCTTGGTTATTACCCTATGTTTGGAATCCTTACCTATGGCTAGGTAAACTCCAAGTATGTGTGGGCCACATAAGGTAGCATGGAGAAATATGGCAAACCTTATGGTGGAAATGGAGAGAGAGGAGAGAAACTCAAGTAATCCAATCCAATCAATTAATGACACTTCGTTAAATCCCCATAATTCGCTCCATTCTTGAATGCCCATTCACGACACTCTTTCGGTCGTATTCCTCCTATAATTAGATTATTTGGCTAATATCTCTCTTATTAGCTAAACATTCCTCCTTTTGACCATTAGAACCTCCCTAGTTCTCTCTAGACCACTTCTATTGGCTTTGTAGGCTATCTATCAGTCACAATTGGTTATCCAGACCCCTCCCAACTCTCAATGAGTCTCTAATCACTTGTTAATCAAGTTTAACTAGCCTAATCCTAGCTTAACTAAGCCTAAAGCATGTTTATCCTAATCTAATCTAAAAGTGATTTTTGAGCTTTAGTCCCACATGCACCCAAATTCCAAATTCTCAAGTGGAAAACTATAAATACAAGGCTAAGCCTACCCATTCAAACTACAACTTTACACACAAACACACCTTGTTTACATAACAAAAATCTCTCTCACATTTGGAGATATTGGCATTAGAAATCATTTGCATGATAGCTTTAAGCTAATAGAACATTTGATCTTGGCTATCCTCCATTGTTAAGATCCCCCATCTACATCCATCCATTCCAAATATAGTTAGTAAGGGAAGATCTAAAGCTTGGCCATGTAGCCAACTTGGAGAGATCTCTTCACTATGTTTGGGAGTAAACAACACACAATTTGATTGCTTAGAATCTAACTAGGTTCACTTTCATTAAGCTTTCATAGAGTAGAGAGTAGTATACATGTTAGTTTTTGATGTTTTTGTCAAAGTTATAATGCTTGCATGTTAGTTTTCTCTTGTTTAGCTCTAATCTCATGGTGCATGGATGAGTTAGCAAAGCTTTGAGGTTCTTTAGCCTCATTCCATAGCTTTTGAAACTTTCCATTGCACACATTTGGCATGCCCCAGTGGGACACTTTGTCCATCCTCCATTAATGGAGTCATTTTGAAGCTTTTATTTTAGTTTCTAATTTTTTTAGTTTCAATGTTTCTAGATTAGTTTCAAGCTTTCTAGATTAGTTTTTCAAAGTTTTTTAGATTAGTTTCAAGTTTTTAATTTCACTAACCTTTCTTGTATTAATGGATAAATATCAAGTTTCTTAGCTAGTTTAGCTAGGATTGTCTTGTTT
The DNA here is from genome assembly GCA_018340775.1 of Taxus wallichiana var. yunnanensis. Classification (NCBI taxonomy): domain Eukaryota; kingdom Viridiplantae; phylum Streptophyta; class Pinopsida; order Cupressales; family Taxaceae; genus Taxus; species Taxus wallichiana. The sequence goes on from CM031236.1 coordinate 492,515,620, forward strand.
TTGTGCTCTTTATAGGATCAAAGGAGGTGAAGTGCTGCCAAAATTGAACCAAATCGATAAAATTTTGATATTTTTGAGATTATTTTTGAAAAATCCCATGTTTTTTAGCCACCTATAGGAAAGGGAGCACACATACCATTTTGTGTGTGTAGGTACAACTTTGAGTATCATTTTTTGACAGAGGCATGTAGGCACCAAATATTTGGTGTAGTGTAGGTACACTAATGTGGCATAAGTACACTAATAGTGGCAGTACAGTACACTTATAGTGGTGAGCAGCACCCTAACCTTGGTGCAGCATCATTAGCAATCTTCCGGAGGCCATAACTTTTGCTCCCGAACTCAAAATGACTCCATTTTTGTTGTGTTGGAAAGGTATTGAAGTGAAATACACAATGGAAACATAAATTTGGGGTTTTAAGTTACCAAAATTTAAGGTTTTCATTTTTATTAAACTACTCATTTCTAACATGTCTAAATGCTTTGGAAAATTTGGTCTTTGATGTTCTAACACCTTGCAAGTTTTATTTTGAATCTAACTTCTATTTTGTAGGGTGTTTTTACATGTTTGATGGTGATTTGACTTGTTTAAAAGGTTAATAAACATTTCATGTTTAATCGTGAGATTAGAGTCGTGTATGCTCTTCCCTCGCACCTTTTAGGTGATCTTGGGAATCAGAAACGATTTCTATGTCTCTTTTTTTTTTTGAAAAATGCTTTTTCTTAAAAGAATGAATGTCAAAGTTTGTTAAAAAGAACAAATATTTCATTTGAACTAAGTGTTTTCCATTTTTATTTCATATTTGGATTCTATGTCACGTATGCTCTTCTCTTGTGTCTTAGGATGATCTTGAGAATCAAAAACGATGTTTTATCCCCTTTAGTATTTTTTTATGGAAAATTACTAATCCATTGTGTAGAACCACAAACACTTGTCAAAGAAAGGTGGAATCAAAACAAATTCAAACTACTAATATAGTTGTCATACAGGTTTCCAAAAGGTGTTCAAGCAAACCACATCAAAATTAAACAAGATAAAAAGAACACCATATTCAAAACACTATTGTATTGCAGGCTTCGGAAAAGGGTACGTCCCTATCCACTCAACTAGAACATAACCCCTTTGGCATAATGCCTTAAGCTACAACAATGGGGGTGGTACCAGGAACCCTAAAGTAGTCCACCACTGTGTAACCTCGTGGATGAAACAGGAAGTGCCTCGCTTACCCACTTGACTAGTTTTCCTTGTGAGTTAGCATTACAAAGTTGTCTCGTATCATGACCCTGGAAAGAGTACACATGATGGATGCAATTAGTGCCCATTGTACTTGAAGGGGAAAATTTGAGATACTCCCAAATTAGTCAAGTGTGACTTTTTGGGTAAATCGTGCCCGCTCTTAGATGACTTTGTAACACCTAGTTGAGAGATCTTATTAAGGAGGCCATTTTGTCTTGAGGCCCACTTTACTAGTCCTTTGTCACATCTTGGCCATCATGAAGTGATAACTTGTTTGGATTCAGAACCTTGTTTTTTGAACAAGGAAAAGAATCCACTTAAGTTGGATCTAAGTGCCTTTCATCATGGAAATTGGATGACGTTTTACTTAGCTTAGCTTCTTTCTCACCTTCGGATGAGGTGAAGCTCTACCCAAGTAACGCTTAGTTCATTTCCATATTTTGATCTACACCTTTGCATTCTTGTTTCCCATTTGGGGCAATAGAAGGCATCTTTTGGGAGTGTTGTCATAGATAGTGTTCACCACTTTTTTTTCATTTACGCTCATCCATGTTTGCGGTTGAGTTGTTAAACGTCTAAAGTGCGTGGATGCGTCCTTATATCTTTGATGGCCACTTGATCTTGATTTCAAGATCATCATCATAGTTTGGATTGATTCATCATTTGATCTCCCTTTGACGTGTTACCTTGTTTGCATTGTCTCAACACAATTAAGATACTTATGTCATGTTTTCATAAACATGATCTAAGTATCCACATTGTGGTGTTACATGCACACATTTTAGCACATCCTTAGTATACTTTGACTTATTTTTACTTCAAACATTGTCCAAAATCTTGAAGAGTGTCACTTACTTTGTTTGTGTCATTTTGATACCACTTTGACACTAATATCTCACTTCTCCACACGAAGCTTGATAGACGTGTCCAATTGGTGTGGTTACGTGGCTTACATTTGTAATCCTCACCCTTTAACATTTAGGCCTTGTTGTTGGTTGTTGAACTTGTCATGGTATCCTTTGATTGGGAGTCACATCTACCCTTTGTTAATATTTACACCTTGTTCATTTTGAGCTTGACGTAAATATTGACATTGTGTTGATCACTTTTGCATCAAACTATCACTTTACACATGCATTTTCATATGGTGTATTTCCTTGTTGATTGGATTTGTGTTTCACACTTGCATGATTGTTCCTTGTGATTATTCATTTAGAAAACTTATTTTCTAGGACAATCCCTTTTATCTCATCGATATTATGTCATCACGATGTCTATTTTCCTTAGACCTTCTTCAGAAAATCACACATGCATATCAATACTTACGAAATGTCTAGTTGGTTGTCCTTATGCTACCAAAATTGACATGTCACTTCCTTCCCTTTGAAGGAGTTCCATCACACTATCTAGATCTAGAAATTTGTGCTTAAAAAATGCCAAAAATGACTGACTATCGCGTGGTTCCCCATACTTACAAAAATACGGAACCTAGGTTTAGCAATTCAAATCAAAAGATTCCCATTATGAACTAAACCTCATTTGGTTCTTCGTGTTAGAGAGCCCATATGGGTAACTTGTTCCCCACCTTCATCTCATAGTCGGTGGTATGATTTGGATGCTTCTGATCCAAATTATTATTGAGTCCCCCCTCACTCATTTTCTTCTAGGATTCCTAATCCAAACATTTCCTCTTCTTTTGAGGATTCCAATCCAAATATTTCCTCTGATTCTTCTGATGATTCAGATCCAAACTACTATTCAGATCCAAACTACTATTCGGATTCATCTAATTTGACTCCTAAGTCATCTAATGTGACTCCTATGTCATGGTCCTCCCTATCTTCGTAGGAACCTCTTCATCATACATTTAATATGACTCCTATGTCGCGGTCCTCCCTTTCTTCGTAGGACCCCTTTTATTAGTCGCCTCAATGACGTCTTCTTCCTTTGAAGATATGTGTGACTCCAAATCCCTCCAATCAAACATCTAATACAATTCTTGAATCACGGTCCTCTCTTTCTTTGTAGGACCCTTGTTATTATTCATCTAAGGTGATTATTGAATCACGGTCTTCTCTTTCTTTACAGGACCCTTGTTATTATTCATCCAATGTGATTCTTGAATCACGGTCCTCCCCTTCTTCACAGGACCTTCTTCATCAATCACCCCCAATAAGTCTTCCTTCTTTGAAGATTCGTGTGACTCAAAGTCCTTTGAGTCAAATGTCTGAATTGACCCATGTGTCACAATCTACATAGACTTTGGACTTAATCCTACTATTTTTAGATGATATACCATCGTATAGGTAGGTCCACACCACCTTCTTCTACTCCTGAGACATCTAGCTACACATCTTCTTCATCCCCCACATCATCTTCTTCTATCAATCATCATCAAACATCTTCTAAGTCTTCCACACCGAGTGAACCTCTTTCTTCCAATCAACCCCTGGTGATCGATCAACAACTCATACCAATTGATCTCTTTCAGAATGAAGAAACAATTAGGGCATTTATAGGGGCATATGAAGATATTCCTTTAACAGATTATGAAAAAGGATTCTCTTTAGACTTTGATACGTCTACGTATATTGTGAGGAAAAGGTTGATTCCTTTTATCAAGAAATGGAGGAAGAGCCTCAGATCATGCAACTTGATCCTCCTCTTAATCTTCCATCTTCCCATTCTTCATTATGTGATGAAACTCCTTGGTCTTGCATTGATCCATGGCCTATCTTCTCATCACCCAATAACTCTTTGTCTATCATAATTCCTCAATCACAATCTCTTATGGGGTCAACGCCAAGTATCCCTTCATCTTCATCTAGGTGTGGGTCACCTTCTAGTAGCCCTCCCTCTGCTATTTGTGGGACATTTTGAGTAGTCCACTATCTTCTATTCTTGGGGCATGCCCAACTAGCCCCTTGTCTTCTAGGTATGGATCACCCCGGGTAGTCCATCATCTTCTATTCTTGGGCCACATCCTAGTATCCCATCATCTTACATCTATGGGTCACGTCCTAGTAGCCCTTCTTCTTCTATTCTTGGGCCACATCCTAGTAGCCCTTCATCTTCTATCTATGGGTCACGTCCTAGTAGCCCTTCTTCTTCTATTCTTGGGCCACATCCTAGCAGCCCTTCATCTTCTATCTATGGCTCACCCCCTAGTAGCCCATATTCTTCAATCCTTGGACCGTATCCTTTTCATCCATCACATTATTCTTCTACCAAAGATGGTGGCAAGCCCATGGTCATTTCTCACATCAGTTCTAAATTTCCACGTTCACTTTCTTCTCCTCGAGATCAGACAAGTCACGCGTTAGCTTATAAGAAACCCAAACAGTTTCTTAATCAAGCTCAGATCAAAACTGCAAAGAGCTCTATAGCTCCCAACAAATCAAACAATCTCAAAATTCTAAATCAAGCGTGATTCAAGAACGCACACCAACATAACCATCAAGTATGGTGCAAAGTGCGTAAACCTCTGGATGGGGAATTAAATCTCCCACATATGAAATCCATGTTTTAGAACAAATCACAGTCATTTATTGAGTGTGAACTCACCTCGATCATCAAGATCGGATAATATCACTCTCGATAAACAAACGCACCTAGTCTCCCTTATCAAGGAAGTCACAAACATTATTGTTGGATCTTACCACACATAGTGACTTTGTTAGTCCCAACCTCTTAAAACTATCAAAAATCTAAAAATAAAAAACAATTCAAAAATACAAAAAACATTGAGAAAACACAAGAAAAATCAAAGGTACAAAGATCAAACATTGCAATCAGGTATTGCGTACAAATGGATGTTATTTCTTCCCTTTCTTTCTCTTCCTCTGCAAGTCTTCCTACCATTTTCATCCCTTTGATGATATTTTGGTTAGCCTATTCACATGCATTTTGTGACATTTCTCTCTATGGTATCCATTTGACCCTGGTCTTTTATCACCTTAGTAAATTAAAGAATGATTGACCTCTTAGAGATCCTATCACATTCAACATCTAATAAACTTGTTGTGAAGAAATTTTGGACATATTTGTTGACACTAGCCAATGTCATCATCACAATCACTTCCACATCCTTCCATCAAGCCATCTGTGGTTCTTAACCCCTTGTCAAACAAGAGAGCTGAAATAAGTTTTAGAAAGAAAAGAATCAAAATCAATCAAAAATCAAAAGCTAAAAGCTACAAAGCAAAAAGCAAATTGATATATTACTCTCTCTTGGGGTATTTCCAATAATCTCTATTAGGGCTATGGATGTCTGACTGGAAGTAGAGAAATGTTGTGATTAGAATCAAATACATCTTCGTCGGGGCTATGGACACTTGGTTGGCAATGAGCAATGTACAACTATCCTTCCACCCTTCATTCACAAAATCACCTTTCAAAATCAATCATCCCTACACATTGGCTAGGGTGTCTTCACTTGTTGTCTATTAAATCTTCCCTTCAAGAGGTAATAAATTCCACGTGCACACACTGGATCTCTATGAGTAAACAAGGATTAGTATGTTACCAAGTGTCTTTTTGGACCTTATTCAGACTCTTACTCTAGTCCATATCTCATCTCATGATTTTTGCCTTTGGTTAATCACTTCTTCATCATGAGGCTTCTAAGCTACATTCATATCATTCACATCATTCTTCTACTTCATTCAGAACATCCATGTGTATAAGATTACTTTTTTCCATGTTTTTGGGACACCTTTGTCCCCTTTCACAAAAACAATCTTCTCCTTCCTTTCTATCATGTGCTTTTAGGCAACTTATGCTAGGGGCATCCTTGCTTCTTCCCAACACTTCATTGGTTTACATTCACCATCATGTTGAACCTATCCATAATGGCCTTGGGTCCTACTTCTACCTATGAAGAGTTTTCCTTTGAATACTCCCACCTAATCGTTGGGGCATTTTTGCATCTTCACCTTTCTCACACACATGGCCTTATGCCCTTGTACATCCCATCTATCGCTAGGGGCATCCACGCTTCCTCGTCTTCCTATACATAGTTTTAGAAAACTTTCAAAAATAAAAAACATTCAAATATGTTAGAAAAATCATCAAAAACATTCAAATATGTTAGAAAAATCAAAAACATTCAAATATGTTAGAAAAATCAAAACATTCAAATATGTTAGAAAAATCAAAACATTCAAATATGTTTAAGAAAACTTCTAAAAATTGAAAATCATCCTACAAAATGTTGCTCTTTGGTTCTCACCTATTCATGTGCATGACTCATGGATCATCTTGATCTACCTCCATCAACAAAAGTTAGGTTGCTTACTTCGTCTGTACTCTGGGGCACAATGAGTTGCCTAGTATTGTTTCAGTAGTGCACATTACTTTTTCATCGGACCGAAGTGTCCTCTTTGTTTTCCCTTTGCATGTATCCTTGCTTGGGGCACCATCATTAACCCTTGTCATTAATTCGAATAGGTTGGAATTGAAGCTTGATAACAAAAACATTACATTATGTTTCTCTGTTAGGTTAGCTTGTTTACTTTCTCGTATTGCATTGCATTTTGTATGTTGCATGGAGTTAAGCATATTTTACTTTCTCATATTGCATTGCATTTGTATGTGGCATGGAGTTGGTGTTTTTAGCAATGGACATTTGTTCGTATATGGATTTTCATGTCATACTACACTTTTGTTCATTCTTTTTAATAAGGACCGATGATGAAGATCTCTAGCAATATGATGAAAAATAAAGTTGTTTAAAAGGCATTGGATGGATGTTAGCTCATTCCCCCTTTCTCATACTCCTTTTCTTCTATATCCCCTTTCTTTTCTTCTTCTTCACATTATCATTTCTTCTATTATCTTTCTGTCATCTTTTCGATTGTTCGATCGAGTTCTTCTATCACCCCATCACCAATCGAGGGGGCATCCTTCATTATTCTCATTTTTCTTCTATCCCTTCAATATTTTCTACTTGTTTATGCTTGTCTACTTTCTTTGAAGTGACGTCGCTTACATCACCTCAAAGAGGGGAAAATGTAGACACCTAAAATATGCTTACACTTAGCATTTCATCCAATCAATCAATTAACGACACTTCGTTAAATCCCCATAATTTGCTCCATTCTCAAATGCCCATTCATGAAAATATTTTGGTCGTATTCCTCCTATAATCAGCTTATTTGGCTAATATCTCTCTTATTAGCTAAACATTCCTCCTTTTGACCATTCAGAACCTCCCTAGTTCTCTCTAGACCACTTCTATTGGCTTCGTAGGCTATCTATCAGTCACAATTGGTTATCAGGACCCCTCCCAACTCTCAATGAGTCTCTAATCACTTGCTAATCAAGTTTAACTAGCCTAATCCTAGCTTAACTAAGCCTAAAGCATGTTTATCCTAATCTAATCTAAAAGTGATTTTTTGAGCTTTAGTCCCACATGCACCCAAATTCCAAATTCTCCCAAGTGAAAACTATAAATACAAGGCTAAGCCTACCCATTCAAACTACAACTTTACACACAAACACACCTTGTTTACATAACAAAATCTCTCTCACATTTGGAGATATTGGCATTAAAACTCATTTTGATAGCTTTAAGCTATAGAACATTTGATCTTGGCCATACTCCATTGTTAAGAGCTCCCCCATCTTGCATCCATCCATTCCAAATATAGTTAGTAAGGGAAGATCTAAAGCTTGGCCATGTAGCCAACTTGGAGAGATCTCTTCACTATGTTTGGGAGTAAACAACACACAATTTGATTGCTTAGAATCTAACTAGGTTCACTTTCATTAAGCTTTCATAGAGTAGAGAGTAGTATACATGTTAGTTTTTGATGTTTTTATCAAAGTTATAATGCTTGCATGTTAGTTTTCTCTTTTTAGCTCTACTATCATGGTGCATGGATGATTTAGCAAAGATTTGAGGTTGTTTAGCCTCATTCCATAGCTTTTGAAACTTTCCATGTGTGCATCTTAACCCACATGATAACTAGACCCTTTGCACTTAGTTTTCTAGTTCCCAAGATAAGTTTTGATAATCCAGTTAGTATTGGTATTGGTTTTGGAAGTGACACCTAGTAGATATAAATTTTCATTTAGTACATCTATGGCCGCATAGACATTTCCATTATTTGGAGGTTTTACCTAGCACACTATTTGGGCAAGGTGTGAGTATAATTTTGAGTGCCACATCTGGGAGTTGTTTGGTATCACAGATTATTGACACACAGTTTAGAAAACCGGTGGGTTCGCAGGGCGCAATCGCATCAAACCCCTTGCTGCTATGAGAGGAGGATAGGTGGATTTGAAGGAATAAGATCTAGTGAGTCTAGTGGATCTGGTGGTAAAGGTAACACTAGAGGGAATCAAGGTCATGGATCTAGCAGACATGGTCCATAACACTATCAACAGGTGTTTTATGAGATGTTGCTCCACTTACCTGATTATAAGTGTATTGAGTACATCGTAGAACATGTAGAGAAGTGTGAGTTACTATGGGGTGTGAAGGGCATAAATACCCCGGAGTGGAAAAAAAATTAGTTTGCAACCATGTTTCAAGGGAATGCACATAATAGTGTCGAAATATGATCCACACCAGATGGTGGTTGAGTATACTACATTTTGTAATGCTTTTTTGGTGGAGTTCCACAAACCTGAGTTTGAATAGAAGAGAAGTGATGCATTTAAGGAGATTTAACAAGAAATGGAGGAGAGTGTGTGGTTGTATAACACACATTTCAAGACTCTCCTATCAAACTTGTCTTATGAAATTCATCCTTAGCAGCATGCTCCATCGTTTGTCGGAGGAAAAATCACACCGTTCAAGAGGGTGCTTTCCCAGAATGATTTTAAAGATACACGCAAGAGCCCTTGGAGGCTACCTTGCATGCTGAGGTAGTAGGAAGCATTAATACATGAGTTATTCTATTCATAGAAGCCCAAATTGTTACCATGCAAAAACAGCTGGAGAAATTTTCTGTGAACTCAACTCATGAGACTCGTAGTGGGTTATGGTGTATAGATTGTGAAGTAGAGGTTAATACAAAGGGAAGTTTCCCATGAAGTTTGGTTCGTGACATATCAGTAGATTGTGAAATCTATCATAGAGATGATGATGCAAGTAGATGCCCATTGTTGTAACATGTGATCTATAAAAATGTGTCCTGATATTGTAATATTTACACATCCACTACTCATGATATGAAGGATTGTCGATTGATAGACCAAATCCATGATGCCATTGATCTTAGTGTACGCCATACCAGCATTGGGATAATTTCTAAGGCCAAGGATCATTAGTATGAATGGCACGTAGATGAAGGAGGCCGAGGAAGAGGTTTTTGTGGAGGATTCGAGAGAGGTCATAATAGGCGTAGAGGAAGAAGTGAATTTCATCATGGAACTTTTTACGATTATGGATTGGATGAATACTACAAGTGTGAGTACCTTGACTTGTTTAGTGCTCATGGTGTGGGAAGAAGCACTAGTATGAATAATTCCTTAAGATGTATGACCACATGAGCAAGAATCAGAAGAAGGAAAATGATGCTGGGATGATGAGTGTAAAGGGGACCTACCCATAATGGATCCGAGGGTATTTCTTAACTCGAGCTATAGCCTTTTTGGTAACTACACGCGATGAGGCTACGCCTGAGAGGAACCAAAGAAGAGGCCTCTCATTACAAGAGAAGAAGTAATACATGGGAAATATACCAATCCTACCCACTAAGGAAGTGTACCAAGAGACCATGGATGTGAAAAGGAGTTTTCAAGGAGAAATCCAATGTCTGAAGGAGCAATCACACCAATTGGAGCAGAAGAAGAGCATTGGGGTTCCTCAGCAGGATATGAATGAGGTTAGGAAATTATGCCACATGTTTGGGTAGGAGAATATTATTCACATGTTAGGATAATGACTGAGGGATAAAGTACCATGCGTTAGAGGAGGGTGCAAGAGACAAGTCTTACATGATAACCTACCCACTCACAACATTGATTATGATAAAGATATCACACTGAATGTAGTTGTCTATGGATGGATCCTGAGTAATATATTGATTAACACATCTACAGAGGTCAATGTTCTTAGTTTAGATACATGGAATCAAATGGGTAGGCCCCCATTTCATTCATCTTTAAATGTGTTGTATATGGATAACAAAAAAAGGCCATGCCTCTAGGGGTATTGAAAGGTGCATCCATTATTATTTAAGGGGAAAAGTTTACTATATACTTTGAGGTCCTAGATCTTGTTGAGGCTGATAGTTTCCCAACGTTACTTGGGCACCCTAGGTGCTATGCAAAAAAATGTTTATTTGTGTTTCAATAAGGGCTACATCAGTTCTGAGAACAAGGAAAAGTGTGTGATCATTCCATTGAGAGATGGATAGTTTGCACCGTATGTGGAGACATTGGGTGAAGAAGACTTAAACAAGATATATATGTGCACCATCAGGGACCCTGATTTAATAACAAACAAAATCATGCACATAGGGCTGATCATGGTATATTAATTAAGTTTCCCAAAATCTAGTAATAAGTGTTGGGAATTCGGGACTGGAATAAACTAGATTTAATATAAAATAATCCCAAAAAATCCAAAGTGGAAGTATAAACAAACAAACAAACACACACACATAACACAACATGTACCGTGGTTCACCCAATGTGGGCTACGTCCACCAAAGATAGAGATCTCATATATATAATACAACAAGAGTACAAACCAACTCTTCAATACAAGAGTACAATGCATCTCTCCAAGAGTATCTCCTCTCCTCTAGATCTCTAAACGGATCTCCATGAGTGCACTACAATTGTGCCTCCAAACACCACCAATAGATCTCACATAACCAGAACTACTACATCTCTGAACTGCTACCAAGTTCTCTGTGGATCTACAAACAAGACCTCTCACATGGGTCTACCATATGTGCAACTATAACTATGCACCAAGAAGTAAGTTTGTCTCTCCATCATTACATGCATAACCTATGCAAACATGAAGACAACCTCCTCTACAATATCTAGATCTACATGGATCAACAATACAATATGATCTCATGGATCTACAATACAAGATCTACTTGTGGATCTAACAATATAAGACTAGATCTACATAGATCTATAATACAAGATCTCACCAACATGTGGATCTACAAGAAGAAACTCTATGTGCTTTGCATACTATGCAAGCCATTACAATGAGACAATAACTATACAAAGGAAATATAGTAGAAGATGTTACCCTCTTCTCACCATTCAGATGTACCTGTTATTTCCTTCTATCCAGCTCCTCTCCATGGAGACTGTCTTCATGTAACATGTTCTTTCTTTTCTTCTTCTTCTTCTTCTTCATCCTCTCAATCTAGGAGAATCAAGGATCTAATTCAATCCTTCTCTTAATTCTCCTTCTAAACCCTAGCTTTCATGCTTATATAGGCATATATAAACTTAGGGCACACTTAGCCATGCAATTACAATCAATATATATACTTTAATGCTAAAAATAGATCTAATTCCCGAGAGTTAATTAAAACACTCCCACACAGTAATCAACGTTGGTTCACCCTAACCATGATGGTTTTTACGATGGTTCTTATGACTGACCGATGATCGGTTCTTATGCTGACCGATGGTGGTTCTTATGTTGACCGATGCGGTTCACCGATGATGGATGTCACCGCCAACTTTGTAAACTAGTAACATGTAAAACATGTTATCTTTGAAGCAATTCAGCTCCACAACCTAACAATCTCCCACTTGGAGATAAATTGAACCTTTGTACTTATACATACCTGTACATCACCATCCTCTACACACCGTGAAGACCATCTATTCTTTCCTTCAACAATTCTCTCAAAAAATAAAACCAGGAAGATCAAACCATCTTCTCAAACCAAGAAGATAAAAACATGACTTACCAAACCACCACGAAGCTACAACTGATCCGTGATAACCGAGCTATCCATACATCAAGCTCCCACTGAATCATAACACCAAGCCTCTCATGTAACCAAGCCATCATGACTAACACACCTGCAAGAGCTCCCACTCAAACTAAAGTATTGAGCTTCAACTGCAACCATAGCCATACCTGTAAAACCAACCATGTTCTCCATCCATCTATCCATGTCTCCATGCAACCACCAATGCAACTGTCCAAAGACAAGTCAAACTAGAATATGTGAAAGAAAAACAAGATCCCGGGTAAAAACAACCCTGAATGAGTTCTACATGCAACAAGTGGGTGATCAATCCACAAACACCTGCATAACTCAAAGAAATCCAAACACTGCAATCTATAAATCCAACCCTGCATAAACAACTAGCATGTCCAAGACATTCATCTATAGATAACATATCTATCAAGGAGTAACATAGTAATCAAGAGGAAATACAAACATCCCCTACTCATGCTCAAGGCATCTAAACTATGCTCATAGGCATCCATGTGCAAATCAAACATCTGCATCATCATAGACTCAAAACTGAATCTATCCACATGTATAAACTCACCTATACATCCATCCATATCATCGGGCTCTCCAGAAGTGCCAAGTCTCTCACCGACTAACTCCAAAGCAATATATGAATCATGTGCTCATCAATGTCAATAAAAACAACCATGCTAAACCATGCTACTAATAAATAGTGCAAATACCAAGCAAACATGTCATCAACATATACTGCACAAACCAACCAAGATGAAAGAAAAACAAGGGCACCATCTAAAAATGGTAAATAAACACTGATGTCAAACATGACCAAACCGACCATGGTTTCCTAACCGACCGACCCGATCACTTACCTAACCGACCATGGTTACTAAGATGACCGACCATGGTTAATCCTAACCGACACGGTCTCTGTAACTAGCATATTTTCTCCTTTAACCCTTAAAACTCTAAAAAATTACTCTATCATCTTCACCCAGCTGAATCTAACCATCAACTGTAATCCCATAGGGATATCCAGGCACCACAAAAATAAACCAGAAGTGACATCACAAAGCAATAAACTCAATATACCTACAAATCCATGACTTCCCTCCAAAACCAACTAGTGCCTCTGCCACTCTGAATAGTAGCAATCTCCTCTCACTGCATGTGCATCATGTATCCAATCCTGCAATGCCAACAACCATGGCTTGCTCCCACTGAACATGAAATTCCCTACACTGCCTCTAACACCAAGCTCAAAAGCTAATATGTCAGTGAGAAATAAAACCTAGATGAAAGAAAATATAAAATGATTCCCTTCTTATCAAAGAATACTCCTACATCATGAAGTTTGGACTTCTTGTGAAGTAGGTGAATCAACTTCTTTTCATCCTATGTACTCAACATCTTTCGTTACTGCAACTATGTGTCTAACCATGAATTTTCATTGAGGATCTCATCCTTAGACTAGATATCCTTGTCCTCAAGATTCCACACAACCTGGGAAATAAAAGTCAAACAACACCAAAAACATGGTGTAAATCTGTGCACACTATCCAAACATAATATCAGTTCTCTAAATGAAAGAAATAAAATGTGAACCATATAGAGATACCTAACCCAAAGTCTCATTGGACTAACCAAGCCAAATCCATCCTCTTTTTCGATCCAAACATTGAAGTGATCAACACATTTTTTTACCTACACAATGTGTAAGAAACATGATCCTCCAAAACTAGACATTGAACCATCCATGCCCTCTTCTACTGTAAGAAACCATGTGCAAACTCGTTGTCATAGAGACCGACTATGGTTTTTTGACCAGTACCGGTTACCCTCTATGACCGATGTCGGTTCCCTGACCGACATCGGTGCTGTTGGAACTAACACAATGCCAAAATTGGCATAGGTCACCAAACCAGGTTCCTACTTTGACCAAATCCGATAGTTGTGTTGAGCCAGTCATTTTAAGAAGCACCCAAATCTTGCACAAAAACTTAACAACAATAATACATGCAATAAAAATTACACCAAGATGAAATACATCACCTTACCAACACCAAGATACTCAACCACATCTTCAACTAAAGAACATGCTTCTCTGATGGAAACCCCATCTTCATTTTGTGCTACTATATTTTGCCTCTCTAAGAAGCCCATGCATCTAACTGCACCAAAGGATGCATAACTGCTCCTTTTCTCTCATTCTCAGATCTAGATCTACAATCCCAAACATGCATGTGCAAACCAAAATAATATAAGCACTGCAATACCAAGATAAAACCATACCTCAATAATCTGGATCTGCAATCTAACCAACATGCTTGTGCCTCCAAGAACTAGGGACACCTCAAAACCAAGATACATTCCATGCATCTTCTTAATTCTTAGATATGTGATTTTCTGTTTAAAACTAGGTTGCCCAAGTAAACCATGGTAACCCATGGTCACCTGTAACCCACCATGGTTACCCCCACCATGGTCACCACATGTCGCAATTGCCACTTAACCGATTAACCATGGTCACTGTAATTTCCAGCAACCTTACTCTTCCATCTCCCACTTGAGATTAAATCTCTTCTGTGATCTTCTCATCAAGAAAAACAAACCCTGCTCTCATACATGTCAAGTAAACCACTAACAATATACTGAAGCAAAACCCTTTCTCGAAATAACCAATAAAACCAAAACAAACCAAGCTCGATACTAGTTTTTTGAATAATAAGATAACAAACCTAGCTTTGATACTAGTTGTTGGGAATTCGGGATTGCGGAATAGTGCTATGATTTAATAACAAACAAAATCATGCACACATGATCTAAACAATTCCCAAAATCTACAGCAGTGGAAGTATAAACTAGAATAATCCAAATCAAGACAAAGTACACACACATAACACAACATGTACCGTGGTTCACCCAATGTGGGCTACGTCCACCAAAGATAGAGATCTCATATATATAATACAACAAGAGTACAAACCAACTCTTCAATACAAGAGTACAATGCATCTCCAAGAGTATCTCTCCTCCAAGATCTCTAAATGGATCTCCATGAGTGCACTATAACTGTGCCTCCAAACACCACCAAGCAGATCTCACATAACTAGGAACTACTACATCTCTGAACTGCTACCAAGTTCTCTGTGGATCTACAACAAGACCTCTCACATGGGTCTACCATATGTGCAACTATGATTATGCACCAAGAAGTAAGTTTGTCTCTCCATCACTGCATAACCTGTGCAAACATGAAGACAACCTCCTCTACAATATCTAGATCTACATGGATCAACAATACAATATGATCTCATGGATCTACAATACAAGATCTCACAACAACTTGTGGATCTAACAATATAAGACTAGATCTACATAGATCTATAATACAAGATCTCACCAACATGTGGATCTACAAGAAGAAACTCTATGTGCTTTGCATACTATGCAAGCCATTACAATGAGACAATAACTATACAAAGGAAATATATAGTAGAAGATGTTACCCTCTTCTCACCATTCAGATGTACTGTTATTTCCTTTTGTCAGCTCCTCTCCATGGAGACTCTATCTTCATGTAACATATTCTTTCTTTCTCTTCTTCTTCTTCTTCATCCTCTCAATCTAGGAGAATCAAGGATCTAATTCAATCCTTCTCTTAATTATCCTTCTAAACCCTAGCTTTCATGCTTATATAGGTGTATATAAACTTAGGGCACTTAGCCATGCAATTACAATCAATAGATATACTTTAATGCTAAAAATAGATCTAATTCCCGAGAGTTAATTAAAACACTCCCCACACGGATAGTAACCGATGTCGGTTCACCCTAAGCGATAGCGGTTCATCATTGATGATCGATGGCGGTTCTTATGCTCACTAATGGTGGTTTCTTATGCTCATCGATGGTGGTTCTTATGTTGAAGCTATTATTAGGGACTACTGGAAAGACTAGGAGGTCTCAAAGATTATTGAGATTCTACATGATTTTTAGGATTTATTTCCACATGGGAACCACGAACTCAAGGGATTTCACCACTCTTTAAGAGAAATGTGGATCAAAACTCAAGGAGGGCATGTGCTTGATTTAGAAGATACCTTATTGAATAAATCTGAATCTACATGTCAATGTCAAGGAGGATATTGACAAGATGATCACATCAGGGATCATTGAGGTGTTGAGGAATCAGATTGGATAATTTCGATGGTTATCAATATAAAAAAGTATGGGAGGATAAGGATTTGTGTCGACTATAGGGATTTGAATGTAGTATGCGTAATTTATCCTTTCCCAACCCTTTTCACTGAGGATATCCTAGAAGGAGTAGCTAGGAAAGAGATCTATTTTTTCACATATGGATTCTTTGGTTATCATAAGGTGAGAATTACGAAGGAAGAACAAGAGAAAATAAATTTCACTACTGAATGGGGAATATTTTCTTATACAGTAATGCCTTTTAGACTGAAGAACGTGCTTTCTATGTTTTCACACATTATGGTTCAAGTGTTTCTGGAAATTATTCACAAGTTTCTTCAAGTCTACCTAGATGACAGGATGGTTTACAAATTATTAAAATACCATTGTGACAATGTACGATTGATTTTTGAGAGATGCAGAGTAGTTTAGCATCTCCCTGAATATTGATAAATGTGTCTTTGCTACTCCATTTGGGAACTTGTTGGGTCATATTATATGCAAAGACAGATTTTTGGTGGATCCTACTAAAGTTTCTATTATAGTGGGATTAGAGGAGCCTACCATTAAAATCACAATGCACGGGTTCCTAGGGAATACAAGGTACTATAGGAAATTCATCAAGGGATATGCCTAGATTTCTACACCCCTAGAAGAGTTATTGAAACATAAAAGTAAGTTCTATTGGGGAGAGGTACACCAGGTAGCATTTTACACATTGAAAGAAAAGCTTGCTACCATGCCCATTTTTCACTTTCCCTCTTGGGATAAGTCTTTTCATGTTCATGTTGATGCATCCACGATGGTGATTAGGGTAGTCTTAGCACAACATGGAGAGGGAATTATTGACCATGCATAATTTTTGATAGTAGAAACTTGACCCCAATAGAAAAAAATTATACCTCTATAGAGTGAGAGGCATTATCAATTATCTATGCCTTGTAAAAATTTAGGCAATAGTTACTAGCAACTCCTTTTATTTCCTACACAAACCACATGGTATTAAATTACTTGGTGAACAAGTGCATTTTGTAAGGGCACATATGCCATTGGATACTATTATTTAAGGAGCTTGATTTTACAGTAGTAGTGAAACTAGGAAAAGTAATTTGGGACCTAATCATTTGTCAATGATTACTTTGGGAGAGGAAGCACGAGAGCATTGAGGATATGATGCCAGATGCACAAATATTCAGGCTACATTGTGTGTCCTCTGACTTGGAAGATATTGCTTTGTACCTACGAATGGGTATGGCGCTAGGAGGGATGAAGGATTTAAGAGGAAGGATTTAGTTATATGTACCACACATTATACGTTAATTGGTGGAGACTTAAATAATTTAGGCAGTGATGAGGTTTTACGTCAGTGCGTCCTAGAGCATGAGAATGCTGCAATCTTGGAAGAGGCTCATGGTGGAATTGCAGGAGGAAACTATGTGGGGAATGCGATGGAACACAAGATCCTTTTAGCTAGCCTTTGGTGGGAAACAATTTACAAGGATTTTATCAAGTATTGCAAATCTTGCCACCATTGCAAATTCCTTGGTAAACTAGGGAGAAGAGATGAAAATCCCTTAAGACCTATTGTCAGTGCAGAGCCATTCAAGAAGTGGGAAATTGAATTTTTAGGCCCTATTTCCCTAGCCACGTGAAGGAAGGGTTCATGCTATATCATTACATGAATATACTATCTTACATGGTGAGAAGAATAAAATCTTACGAAGGATTGGACGACCATGATAACAACTAGATTCTTGTGGGAGAATATAATCAGCAGGTATAGATGCCCGTTAAGTTTAACGAGTGATAGGGGTACTCATTTTCTAAATGAGACAGTTAGAATCTTGTTGGATGAGTTCATGGTGGCCCATCAGAAGACTACCCCTTATCACCAAAAAGCTAATGGGATAGTGGAATCCTTTAACAAAATTTTGAGTCACATGTTGACCAATATTTGTGATGTTGGGAGAAAGGATTGGGATGAAAAGTATTTTTCGTGTTATGGTCATATCAGAAAACTTATAAACAACTAAACAAGGCCACACCATTTCAATTGGTATTAGGCATGGAGGTTGTGTTACCATTTGAATTTATGTTTTCATCCTTGTGTATTGTGCACATAGGAGGATTGGATGATGAATAAGCATTAGAGGAGCTCATTGATAAGCTTATGGAGTTGGATGAAGAGCGAGCCATTGTTCGATGGAGTTAGAAAATGGAAAAAGCCAGGTAGAAGGCGTGGCATGATAGGAAAATCAAGAATAAATTTTTTGAGGTTGGGTAGATGGTCCTTCTATATGATTCTAAATTTCTACACCATCCTGGGAAAGTAAAAGTGAATTGGTTGGGGCCATACATTATCATTTGCATACTTAATTCAAGATCTTTCCAATTAGAGGAACAATATGAAACAAGATTTCTCAGTTACTTTAATGGGAGTAGGCTGAAGCCCTACTATAAATAAGTCTTCAGTGTGTTTGTAAATAAGAAAATATTTCCATTTAACTTAGGATTTCCCTTTATACATTTCCCTTTCTTTGTGTTTCCCTTTTTTTTACTTTGTTTGGTCTTTTATTTTGGGCACATTTACACACCGATAGCCTATTACTTTCTAAAGGGTTTTTATGTGCAGAGGACCGCACATCTATTTAGTGTGGGGTGGAAGGTGTCAAAGGAGAAGTGTTAGGAGTGATGTGCATAGGTGGCCCAAGTGAGAAAATCAAAAGCAGTGGGTTCATAAACACGCACGTAGCAGAAGTTTTCATGATTGAAAAAGGGTGTCAAAAGGATTTGAGTAAACCACATACAAAGATATAAGCATAGAGAAACATGAGGTAGGAGAAGGTAAGAACTTGGTAAAGGACACAAAGGTTCACATAATTCAGCATGGGGAATGCATGCAAAATAGTTTGCTGTAAAAGAAGTCTTACACAAGAAGGTTGCAAATATTTTTGAGTGAGTTTGCGCGTGGAGGGAAAGTGCTTGAAAAAATGCATGGAGGGATATCATTGGAAAATTACAACTTTATTATGTTCGTACATTGGTAGGTGACATTGGATTTTGTGTGGGAAAAAAATCTATAAATAGAAGGTCGGGGTGAGTTATTCTTTCACCTTGTGTTTTGATATCCAAAAAGTTCTTGCAACCTAAGGTGATTCTTGGAAATAAGTTGTGAAGAGTAGTGTATGGAGTTGAATAGATCAACGTAGTTTTTAACCATTATGGAAGCATAGTACACAAGTGTACATGGAGAATGTTATTTGCTAGAATCTGCAGGTGATTACGTTGCCTTGTGGAAAATAAGTGCTCTAGGTTAGGGTTTACTAGATAGGGCACGGGGTTTTGAGGAGATTTCATAGAAGTGGAGCCGAGGGTTTCAAAAGTGAGTGAAATTGATGCAAGGGAATAAATATAGAGGACCGAGGAGGAGAAAAAAGGAACCACATAAGGGAGTGAACACTTTACCGAAAAAGGGCAAAGGAAAACCGACCATTTTGACTAGTTTTAATGAAGAATGGTACGCAAAGATGTAGTACCCAGATGGTGTGCTGTTAGGAAAGGAGTGGGTGTCTCATATACAAAAGATGGCCGTGAGTGATTATAACCATTGAATGAGCACCACAAAAAAGGAGATGACTTTAGAGTTTGTTCACCCTACAAAAAGAGGACACTAGATGGGAATCCCATATATGATGACAAAGTAAAGGTTAAGTTATAAAAGGGTGAGTTCCCTGCAACTCTATGAGATTCCCTATTTCGGAAAGCCCAAAAGGTTATACCAATGGATGATGTTGCACATGCATGAGGATCACTTTTATTTCATAGGATGGAGAATGCACATAACTCCTCAGCTGATTTCTAAGTACACTGGCATTATCTGTGAAGGAGAGCCGCTAGATGATGACTTGTGTGATAAGGAGGCCATCAAGAAGATAGTTGTAGCATATGAGTACAAGAAGGGTTCATGTTATTTTTATATCTCCGTGATTATGAACCCTATCATGAGGATGGTTGCATACTTGGTCACAAAGTTAAATGGGAAAGAGAGGTGGACATAGGTAAACAAGAGTTGGTTGAACATTTTCCACAAGATCTTGGAGGGAACAATCTATAAACTTTCATTACTTATTGCAAAGGAGATTATAGACGCCGCATGCGACATAGAAAATATTATGTATGGTAATGTCATTCTCACTATTGTGTTTTCAAAAATTAGAGTGCCTAATGGGCTGGATAAATATGTTTGGGAGTACCTGGATGAGGAACACTCCCTTGTTAAGAGATTTGAAGCATATACCTATGACACCATGATGACCACTCATAAGGCACACTTGGAAAAATGGTATAAACATGATTCCTGATGCATTTGGGGTAGAATGGAGGATACTTGAGAAGTTTCCTACACTAGTGGATGGAGAAGTTGAGTTTTCTGTATACCAACACTTATGTATCGGTAGATTTACTTTGATGAATGGCACCAAGAGCCCTTGGTGTAAGTTTCCCTTCTCTTTCATAGCACAATACTTTTAGAGCATGGTCAATCGGTTTAAGGAGGTGAAGAAACTTAGATTTGATCTAAGTGTAGTAGATTAGGATTACCATGAGTTGCGTCAAATGTTGGTATATCCCAAGAAGTGTGCTTATGTCGAGAAGTATGTCTCTTATGACATACATATGTTGAAACTAGTGACATTTCTTGTTATAGGGAGAATGGAAGAAAGGATGTATGTACATATAAGGCCCAAATTCAAGAAAGGTGCTTATGTTGAGGATGATGTATCTATCCCAGAAGACCCCACCGAGAGGAATAAAATGGTAATAAAGAATAGCGAATGAGAAGATATTTCGGTAGAAAAGGTGTCGAGCGCGCATACGGTTCAGACTATGGGGGCACAAAAATCCAGCACGGGAACAAGCATGTACACTCACAAGAAGAATTCCATAGTGAAGGAGTCACCCAAGAAGGAAGAGACACCAAAAAAAAAGAGTTCCCTATGTTAGATGAGTCATCAATGAAGAAGAAGTAGAAAGTGGCACAAGGCTCAGACTCTGAGAAAACAAAGAACATGAAGAGTGATGACTCTAAGGAGGGGATGAAGAGCATGATGAAGGTAAGAGTCCCCTATTCATGATGTACATGAGTCTGATGAAGAAAGAGATGAAGAGAATAATGAATATGAGGAAAGCACCCATAATAAAGGAGGGAGTAGACATGCATGCTCAGAAGACCCCGACCCCAACCAAAGAATAGATAGATGACATAGTAGAGAAGGAGGTGACGGGTATTATACAACAGTTGGTAGAGCATGAGGTGGAGCGCAACACCGATAAAGTCTTTGAAGGAAGTAGAAGAGAGTGTGAGCATGGGAGCATGGTGGAGACCCTAGCTTAGCAGTAAGTTTCCCTAAGGCAATGTGCACAAGTGGAAAGGGGGAAGTGGTGGCACAAGAAAAGCCATGACTTACATCAATGATCCAAGCAAGGTATTGCATGTGCATTTCCAAATCACAGTGCCCACAAACCAACTCCTCGCTTGGTATTCTTTTGATGAAGAGGGTACATACCCATGCACTAGGAAAATTCTATCCTAGGATTTTGAGTCCCACGTTGATGAGCCCAAGTTTGAGATTAATTATGATGAATTAATAAAGATGCCAAATGCCAAGGGAATAAATCCTCTTGTGAACGCCAAGAAGTTTTCGGATGAGAAATTTTACAACATGCTTAACCAATTATTGGTGGAGGTGGAAGAAGGAATTTTGGTAGGAATGATAGAATAAGAGTCTTAGAGGATGAGCTTGAGAAAAATAATGTGAAGATCATTAAGAGGGATAAAGAGATAAAACAAAAGGAATTGATCGGTGTGCATTTAAGGCATGAGATGAGGGATAAAAAGGTGAAGATGTGCGAAGTCTACAAAAAGATAGAGGTCATTTGAAATTTCATTATCTTAAAGTACTCGGACTAGCCCCTCATGAGAAGAAATATGAGTTGACCATGCACCGTGTGGAAGACTTGACACACATACTCACCATGGAGAGGAAACCACTTGCATTGGATTCGGATAGAAGAGGTGATGGCACACTAAAAGGGAGAATAGAAGTTGAATATTGGGGAGACAATAACTTGGTACTCTGAGCTCCTTGCCTCAGTAAAGACCACAAACGTAAAAGCCAAAGTTGTGTATGATAACTATGAAAACAGAGATAGAGTAGCAAGCATATTGGTTGTTACCCATGAGGTGGATCTAAAGGAGTTTCAAGAGAAAAATAAGGGCAATAGAGTGGTATGAGATAAAATATTTGCATAGATTTAGAATAATTTAGAGGTGATTGAAACCTTGAGGATTTCGATTAAAAATAAACTCAAGTAATTGTACCCCCAAGTCACTTGCACGGGATGGACATCTGGGAAACCTTAGCAAGAAGATGGAAAACATTGAGATATGTTGAAGGCTAAGGGAGACGAACTATTTTTTGATAAGGTTAGTGCATTAGTGGGTGATTTATTTCAACATGTGTAGGGTGAGGTATATGCTTGGGATAGGATTGAAGCATCCGTGAAGAAAGACTTCCCACTCCACACACAACTGTGATGAGCAAGATCACTCTATTCTTCCATTCTTTATTCTTCGGTGAAAGAACAAAGTGTTTCAGGGGGAAGGATAAAAGCGTAGTGTGGGGTAATGTTGGGCCCTTAATTGACTAAGTCCTAAGGCTAAAAGGAACATGCGTACATGGGAAACAAGTAGGAAGGAACTCGAGAGAAAGGTGCATGGGAGAAGAAATTGACACGTAAAATCCAAAGAATTTTTTGGGACTTAGTCACATTTTGAAGGCGATGTCCCAGGAAAAATATGTGAAGACCCGAGTAGTCATGATTAGTGGATAATGTGCCAACTTGGCAACTTGGAGGTTAAGAAAATAATATCACATGCAGGGAATATTCCTAGGAAGATCATTAAAGTTATTGGAGGGCTTTACAAGCTGGCATAAGCACTTGATCGATCATGGAGGAGCATACTCCCACTTGGCATGTGATATGCTCATGGGTGATACTATGGTGGTGGATCTAGATTCTATTTAAAATTTGTGTTGGGGTCCGAAATAAAGTGGGTGAAGAGAATGAAAGAGGCAACAAAGTGCTGCAAGAATGTTGGTACTAGGCATATATGTATGTGCTTGGGTTTGAACAAGGGTTTTAATGGGAAAGCATAGTTAGGATCTCTTTTGAGTAGTTTGTAGACTTGGAATGCTATTTCGATGCTTATGGTCCTGAAATGACCTTGTTTGATGTAATATGGCTACTATAAATGGATTTAATCAATATATGGAGATTTGTTTTGTATATTTGTGTTTATGGACTAAACCCTAGTGTGTTTTCATGTTATTCATGGTGTAGATCTATCTCAATATGTTGTTGTGATGCTTATGTTTATCTCATGGAACATTTATGCTTAGAACTAGATTCACTACTTCTGTATTAGATTAAATGCATGTGTTCTTGTTCTATAAACCTTCCTACATTATTGGAGGAACATTGTAACAAATATCACATAAAGGAGGGGCTCGACACTCACACATGCCTGGGTGAGCGCCCAACACTTGGGTGATAATCCGATGCCCTTGGGGTTAAGAGATATATTAGAGGATAGAGGTAAAATAGAGTACATGGTTGATGGTGACTGGGACTGATTTAGGGTTTGGATGAAAATAGATGTACTAAAATTAAGACCTACAGATGAAACAAAAGGCTAAGATGGCTGAATTAGAGTTCCTGATAACAACTAAACCTGCATAAGATATTAATTATGGATATAGATGATAATATTGCAAAATGATGGAACAAAGTATACTAAGGTGATAGAAATGTCCCCAAATCTCCAAAGTTGTGGCACAAGATCTCCAAGAAGACTCTAAGATTCAAAATTTGCATCCTTTTATCTCTTGAAGGAGGGGGTATGGGTGTATTTATAGGGTGAGTGGATGGATGTGGGGGATAGGAAAACATTTAATCAAGGTAGGTGGGAGGTAAAATTACTAAATAAAAGAAAAGGGAGATACAATTATTAAATGAAAGTGGGTGAGATCCTATGGATGGATAAAAGTTTGTAGAGGGGAAGGAAAATATTAAATAAAGGTCATAGGAGATGAAATTATTAAATGATGTCCTATGGAGGATAAAATGGAGCATATAGAGCATAAATGGTAGGAAAATATTAAATCGAGTCTAGAGATAATAAATGAGATGTTATTAAGCTAATAAATATGATTAGGGATTGATTAAATGAGATTAAGGGTGAATAAAATAAATGGTGGTGTAATATAGGAAAGTGGGAAATTTGAATAATATGGATTTAGGAGGGAAAGGGGAATTTGAATAAGAAGAGGTATGCTTGTGAAAGCTAAAGACGAAGGGGAGCGAATGCGGGATGAGGGGTAATGATACCAAAACTTGGTATCTAAAGTGGATATCTATTAGACCTAGCACTAAGCCTAAGAAAGACACTATATATTCCAACCCTCTAAAAAATATTTAGTTCAATCTCATAATTAAATTACCTTTTGATCCTCCTTTATTTTGAAGGGAATTAGGTTATTAATAAGTGTTTGGTATGTTGTTCTATCTAGATTCTTACATTCATTAGATTTTTATTGTGCTTAAGACAAACATACCTATCTTAAGTAAATCTATGTAAAATATGTCGAGAGGTATCATCTTTAAGGTGCCTATATTGGATTTGAGAGATTAGTGGAACAAATGCATCCAAAATAATACCTATCAACAACATATTTTACATAAATTTATTTAAGATAGATATGCTATTTATATTTATTAAATAGGTAAAATAAAACTTACCGCACTTAATATCGAGATGAAAACCCTAACAAATCTCAAACCTATTTTACTAAATGATTTGGAAACCCTGAAAATTTTCAACAAAGGATAGATATTTTTCTCTTGAATAATGTTTTATATAACAAATCAAAAACCTATTTTTGTCGAATGACTTGGAACCCTAATAAATTTCATTGAATAGTAGATATTTTTTCATCACTAATGTAGATATGTACATATATTTTTATTTTCAAACAATGTGTCATTGATTATAATTATAATATATAATTTATAATGTATGATATATATGTACTATATTAGTATAATAATATTTAAATTAGTTAATATATTTATAATTATGCATAAATATCTATAGGCATAAACATATATATCACAAGTATTTTAGGCATACATATTGATTGTTTTCCTTTTACATAAGATGATTACATTTCCCTATGAATATATATCTAAAATATAAATTCTAAGTATATTTATGTTTAGATTTTGTGTATACAATATTAATTTAAATAATTATATTATTATTACCTTCAAATTCTAATTAACTAAGGAAATATTAACTAAACATATTCTCAAAAATACATTTTTAGAAGAAAACTAAACAAATGAAAAAATAAAAAGAAATTATGGATACTATATAATAAGTTATTAAATATTTATAATATAATCATATCTTATATAATGACTATATGAAAAAAAAAAAAAAACCTACCCAACAAATATTCCCGAATGATTTGGAAACCTTAACAACTCTTGGATAAATATTTTTACCCACTAATTTTTACCCTTCACTGATTTGTTATATATATACATATATTTGTATTTAATGTTTAATTTTTAGAAGTTGAAAAAGCTAATTTTTTTTTTTTATGTTTAGTTTTTATAAGTTGCAAATATGAACAACTCACTCCATTACACACCTCGTTATCATTGTAAGATGCCTCTCAACACAACAAGTACATAGACTCAAAAACATATAATTATGTGACTCAATGCACATATGCATGTGAGGTCCAATAACTAAGTACTAGAGTATATATAGATATGTCATTAGACTCAAAAATTTAATTAAATACTTTCTTTCAAGGTATAATCAATCACAATTTAAGTTTCGTCAAATGTTTCTATGGACGTGTATGTTCGAGAACTAATGGGTGGATTGTGCATGGTTGTTTCTTCCACAAATATCACTAGGATGAAGATCACGACACTACTTGGTGATGTGACTACTATTATGAAAAAAATATGCATAGAAAGATATTGGAGGGTATGACACCATGTCAAAATCATATTCATGGATTGTGTGGTTGAGATTTGAGATATTTCTTCCACTATTGGTGTGAATGTTGTCTTTAATGAGTATACCTTAGTTGTTACTGCTACTATATAGGTTTATCCTACTTGGAAGTATGTGTGTGTGTTTAAGGTTAGTTCTACATGGAGATTTTTTATAATATTTCACTCACTCAAATTATGGAGGTGTTCTACTTTGCTAAAATCCATCCACAGTCTTTAGCTTCATGAGAGGGATGTTGATATTTTATTAAGTGGAAACACTTAGGAAAACATTTTTATAGATTGATGTGTAAAGCATGTAGATTGATGTGATGTGAGAAGTCTATTGAAAACCATATCCACTTGCACTAAAACTATTGAAACCAAAACCCATATTGTGTGTTGACCTAAAACCCCGATAACAGTGTGGGATTTAAGATGTTCGACCTTCTGTTAAGGATGTATGCGGGAAAAGTAAATGGATCTAAACTATTAACAAAAATAGAAAACACATAACAAAATTCATCCCAAACTTCAATATTTATTTATTTCTCATAAATCATTACATTAGTCTCAATTACATTCATATCCTTCTCATTATCTCTTATACAACTCATTCCTTATATAATTCTCTCAATATGGCACTCACATATTCATTTCTTGTGATGCGCCCATATACAAAAAGTTAATTACAATAAATATACAAAATCGATAACATCCAAAAGTCAATTCTTATGATTCATGCCTCTGTTAGCCTTTGTCTCATATTGGCTTGATTTGTCTTCATTATGTGGCTTTATGTCGACTTTCGCGGCTTCCTGCATTATAATGCTATGGCTTCTTGTAGTGTAATGTGGCTTTTTCTAGCATCTCGTGGATTTTTCCATGTCATGAAGCTTTATCTAGTTTACCATGGCTTCTTCCTTCTATATGGGGATTTCCTTCCTTTGACTTTCTTTTATGTTATGATATTCCTTTGTTTGTGGTTACTTCAATCTTTGGCAGATTTACCTTTATCATTGATGTTATCTCAAAATGCAATGAAGAACCTTGTCAACATCATCCCCGAATTAAACCTTATCTCATCCTCGAGACATCAACTAATAAAGAACCATATTATTTCCTCCAAACATTTTCTCCAAAAACATACTATGTAGGCATCGACCACAAAAACTTAGATGTCTTGCATAAGGAAATATTCCCTCACTCAATTCTCCCAATTGGATTTATGGGACACCAATTTTTAGAGGGTAAAAACATCGACCTCCTAGGAACTTAGAGGTCTTGAATAAGGAAAGGTTCCTCGGTCGACTTGCTTGGCTAGGTATGTTGGATGCCATACCTCCTACTCTTATTTATGGTATAGCAATGCGGATGTACTTATTAACTTCGGTATAATGTTCTTCTCAAAAGTATACCATATTTGTATATGTGCCTCTATCTATTTGGTCCACTCTTTTAGTTGTGTGTTCTGTTGGATTAACTGGATAATATCGGATGGTGCTAACTTTTCTTATACTTGACTCCATCTTTGGTGGTCGCTTTCCATCTTTTTATGCATTCGAATCATAGCTATATTAAGTGGTGTGTTGCATTATTTCATATCTAGTATTTTTTCATTTTGTGCCCTTTAGTATATTTGGTAGTTTTTCAGTTAATTCAGCAATCTTCTTTCTTTGTGTACCATCCTTGTCTTTGATGATGTCATATGTTGTTGATTCTAGATGAATTTTTTTTTCTAACTTTTCATAAGTATCTTTTCATTAAGCACTTTTTCTATATTTGGTAGTTTTTAGTTAATTCAGTTATCTTCCTTCTTTGTGTATCATCCTTGTCTTTGTTGATGTCGTATGTTGTTGATTCTAGATGAATCTATTACGTAATTATAATATGTCGTGGCATTTTGCAATTGTGTCTCCAATTTAGTTACCGTGATGTGCATTACCTTTCTATATTTCTGATTTTTTGTGTCTATGGCCTTAGGATTTGTTATTTGTAACCTTTTATTACTTCCTCATGTATTTTATTATTTTCTACCTTACATATTGGTCTCTTTCACATATTTTGTGTCATTGTTTGTTCTATTGCCACTTGTACTTGGAGGTTTGGAGATATTCTAATATGAGGATTTTCTATTTGGATGGAAGATAACATCTTCTACATAGTTTCTTCTAAATCCACACATCTCTGCATCCATTCTTATTTAGCACTTTTCTCAGTATTTTTCCACATGCTTTCTTTTGTAATGGGGAAAGTTTGTCTAAGTACACCTTATAGCCTTTTGTGGTTTGTTCCACTACCCCTTGGTTCAATTGTATCGAGTGGTGTATTTTTTCTTTTTTGTAGTGATAACTTGATTTTTTCTAGGGGATCCCTAGGTGTCTATATGGGTACCATAGTTGTTGATGTTTCTGTGGATGGTGCAGATGGTACTATGTTTTTCTATTCTCCCATTTTCTTGAGTTATGTATTTGTCTTTTCTTCTGCCTCTATTTTCTTTTTCTCTTGTTCTTCCTTATTTTTCTTTTCTTTTTTTTGTTGATGTCTTTATTTCTCCTCCTGCTCCTTTTTCTCATTTTCCATTTTCAACTTCTATTGCTCTTATTTTTATTTTTTTGCTTTCTCTTCCTCTTATATTTCTTTCTCCTCCTTCTTTTCCTTTTCTTTCTTATGTTTCTCCTCCTTTTCCTTCTTTTAAATTTCCTCTTTTCCTTCTTTCCCTCTCTGCTTTCTCTTCCTTTTCCTTGGCTTCCTTTTCTTTCTTCTCATTATCTTCTTTTTCTCTCTTTTATCTCTCCTTCTTTCCCTTCTCTTATTTTTACTTATTGTCTTCATCTTCTTGTTCCTTCTTAAATGTTTCCTCTCTCTTCTTCTTCTCTATGCCTTTTTTCTCTTGTTTTTCCTTCAATTTTCTTTTTCCTCTATCTTTTTCTATTTTTCTTGTTCTTATTGTTATTTTTTTTCTCTTTTTAGTCCTTTTGTTTCATTTCTGCCTCTTCTTGTTCTTTCTTATGCTTTGTTAGCTCTTGTTTCCTTGCTTATTCTTTCTTATTTTTCTCTATATCCTCTATGACATGTTATTTTGTTCTTTCTCACTAATTTTTTTAGTGGCCTCTTCTACATTTTTTTGTACTTTTATTTTCTTTTGTCGTGTTGTCTTTGTGGCTTCCTCTTGTGCTTCTTCTTTCCTTATTCTTTTTGTTGAGGTATTATTTTTATCTTGTGTTTTAAGAAGTGAAGTTTTCTTATTTTATTCTCTCTCATTATTTTGTTTAATCAAGATTCCTATTAATTCCTCCACATCTTTTATTCTATGTAATTCCCTTTTAGTTCTAAGTTTCTTTTGTTTTAGTGTGGCTCTTTTTGCTGGAAATCGAAAAGGCGGTGTGATTACTCTATCTCTATTTACTCATGGATGTTTGTTGCTAGTGTTGGTGTTAGCAGATGTGTTATGTCCTCAAGTGTGAAGGAACATTTATCCAAATAATACCCTATAGCTTCTGTTCTGGCCATTTTTTCTCCTCATGTACTGGATTCATATTCTTGTGCAAATGGGAGATTCCGTTGGGAGCTAAACATTTTTTCTAGTGGCCACATGTTTTCTTAGTGAGTCCTATTTCCTCAATGGTTATGCTTATTCTAAAAATTGAGGTGTTAACTGTTCATGTGGAGTTATTGGTGATGGAAGTCTCTTCTTCCTCTGACTTAGAAATTTCTTACCTACCTCTTCTTCTTGTAATGGTCATGACTTGTTTTGAATTCCCATTTTTGCCAATGGTTTCTATATTTTGGAGGAAGGTGCTAATGCACTAGGTCCTTTCTTCCTTTTATATATTTTTGGACCACCTTTGCTTGATTCTATCTTTCAGATTGTGTAGAGTATTTTTGTTAGTACTCCTGAAATGTTTCTTCAATAATTTCACCAAAACTAGGTAATTTTGGTTTTCTAGGCTCCATATGGATTTTTGATAACTTCAAATGATGTGGCTACTAATTCATGAAGCCTCATATGGCAATGGTGGTATATGTTTTGTGTGGGGAGGTGTGGGCCAAATAAAAGTATAGTCGATGTTAGCAATGAGACACACTTCTTTCTCATATCATGCTACTACCTACTCTGAGACCCATGCCCTATTTCCAATTATATGTCTTATCGTCTTTACCCAACCCAATAATTAAGTAATTTGGGTGATTGCATCTAAATTGTTCATATGTTCCAAATTTGTTCAGCCACTAGTTTATCTGCCTATCATTCTACTAATTTTTTTTTGTGGGGTAGGGTTTTTGTAAAATACATCACTAAGTATATGAGTAAGGAGCCATAATAAATGTATGTTTTCCTTCTTTTATTTTCCATGTGTTTGCGTGGAATTCCGAGGCTAGTAATTCAACTAGGTTATATTTAGAGTGTGGATTCACCATAACTAGGGATAATTGTGCGGTTAATCCATGGGCACAATATTATCTATTAGTGTGGTAAATTTGTAAACATATGGCCTTGGCGGCATACCTTAGGGCATGATTTTTAAAATCTATGATATGCACCCTGCGTTTTGACTTTTTTACTCCCATCACCAATGCCATGTCTTTTAATGCTTCCTTTTTCTTCATAATTCCGAGTAGGCATGACTCATCTTGTTAAATATTAATAGTTATGATGATAAACCTGGCCACGAGAGTGTCTAGTAGCTATTTTGATTTTTTACTCCCATTTTTCAAAGGGGGCTAAGGCAATGCCATGTCATCTTTAATGTTTCCTTGCTAGAAACTTCACAGTTCTCATGTGTTTATTGCATCTTTGAATAGTGTAGGAGTAACATTTTTGTGTGCTCCATTATGTCCTCCTATAACTTCATGTGACCAGCCGTAACCCTAGCCATCACTTACGTATCAATGAGGGAAAATTGATCCAAATATAACATTTGATTATATATCCAAATTAGAAGAAATTTAACTACATGATCTGCCCTTTGGAAGTACGAATTGTGACTCCATGTATTAATTTTCAATTTGCTAATCAATTTTTTGTTCTTCTTATACACTAGCTCCTTCGTGTTGGGATATTCTTCTAAGAGTAAATATTTTTTCACTTCCAGCAATGTGTGATTATCTTGAATATCGAAGAGTGAATGCATTTTTGTAAATCTCGTGTATGGGCCACTTTGAACATAATATGAAAATGCTCATTCAGGATCATGTTGAATTTATTTCATTGAGTGCTTCATGAATTTTGGGCTTAGAAGTTCTTCTTGTGTGACTTGAACTGAAGTATCCATGTGC
Source organism: Taxus wallichiana var. yunnanensis (assembly GCA_018340775.1). Taxonomy (NCBI): domain Eukaryota; kingdom Viridiplantae; phylum Streptophyta; class Pinopsida; order Cupressales; family Taxaceae; genus Taxus; species Taxus wallichiana. Next base: position 492,547,383 of record CM031236.1, read on the forward strand.
GCTTCTCAATTTTCCCTAATTTTTCCCTAGCTCTCTTCTTTTATTACTACTAATGAGTTGCTCAATCAATCTCTTGTTGAGATTTTTGTGCCTTTGTTTATTCCATGTCGTTTCCTTTTATAACCTTCTTCTTTAACCTACCATATTTATTGCATTTTTGGTGGGATCACTTTTTGTTTTGACAACAACTTTTATCCGCGTATTTTCCATGTTCCATGTTTTACTTTCTTTAGCTATTTTTTTCTTCTTCACGTGGCTATACTTTTATTGTTGTGGTTTTCTTCTTCATTTCATGGCTTTCTTGGTCCCACTTGTTCATTTTATGGCTATGTATTGTTTCCTTGTCACATTTATTTTCTCCGTGTTTATTTCTTCTTTCATTATGTGGTTTATATTCTTTTCTTTATTTGGCAATTTCTTTCGTTTCTTTAGTTTGCAATTTTTACTTCCTTTGTTCCACATTTTCCCTCTATTTTCTCATTCCACAACTTTCTTCAATTTCTTTGTTCCACGGATTTCTTTAATTTTTGGTTCCATGACTTTTTTCATTTTCTTTGTTCTACGAATTTCTTCAATTTCTTTGTTTTCCACATAATTTTTATCTTCTTTTTGTTTTTCTTTATTATGTGGGTATGCTCCCTTCGCAGATCTACCTTTCTCTTTATTATGCGGGTATTTTCCTCTCCGTGGCTCTTTTTTTTTTTACACTTTTATTTCTTATATTTCTTAGATTAGGGATGCCCTTGGGTTTTCATCCTACCCTTGTCCTATCCATCAAATTACTAGTTTTAAAATAGGCCGGATTTTTATTTTATTTGTTTATTTTTAGTTTTTTAATTTTTTATACTCTCAAGTATTGTATTTATTTAATCTAGCTCCATTTACAAATCCTAGTAACTCTTTATTTTGCAAAGTTTCCAATTTTATAGCTCCTGAAGATAGTATATCTTTGAAAAGGTAAGGTCCTAGCCATCTCACCTTGAGCTTACCCGGATGTTTCCATTTTCTATCATATAGTAGGACCTTGTCTCCAACATCAAACTCCTTCTTCTTTATGTGGCGGTCATGCCAAACCTTTTTCTTCTTTTCTCATGTGTTTGCTTATATGCAACTATGAATATTTTTCATCTAGCTTTTCTAGTTCAATCAATATTTCATGTAGTGATGAATCTTCATTCATTCTAAAGGTGACTACAACTCTTAAACTTGGGAGCACAAACTCTAAAGGTACCACGGCTTCCAATCTATAGATCAATTGGTAATCCTTTTGTATGTTGTACGGTATGCCCATAGAGTGATATATATCTTTAAATCTCCATCTTCTTGTAGTAGTGAAAAATCTTTATTATAACCTTCTCCAAAACTTTATTAAAGGATTATACCATTCCATTCTCTTGGGGATGGTATGGTGTGCTCCTGTTGTGATTGATCATGAACTTACTCAACAATTCTTTGATGGTGGCATTGACAAAATGCTTCCCCTGGTCACTGGTAATGCTTAATGGACATCCAAACCTTGTAATGATATTTTCATAGAGAAATATATATGGATATTTGTAGTGAAGTCTTTAGTAGGAACTACCTCCACCCATCTTGTTAAATATTCAGTAGTTGTGATGATAAACCTAGCCTGAGAGTGTCTAGTAGCTATTTTGATTGTTTGCAATGAAATCTATTACCCATTTTTCAAATGGGGCTAAGGCTAGAACAGGCCTTAGTGGCATCTCATCCCTAGCATTGGGTTTTCCTACTCGCTGGAAACTATCACAGGTTCTCATGTGTTTATGTGCATCTTTGAATAGTGTAGGCCACCAAAAACAAGTTGTCATTACTTTTGTAGCTATCTATTCTGCTCCATTATGTCCTCCTAGAACTCCTTCATGTGATTCTATCAAAATGTTGTCTTTTATGTTCTAAAACTACTCTCCTCAAAATGTCATCATGTCCTTTTTTGTATAATTGGCCTTGAATCAGGGTAAATGGGAGGGCTCTGTTTAGTAAAATTAACTTTTTTTGTTTGGTGTAATCTACTAGAAATTCTCCCATAGCAAGTAATAATTGAACTATCTCATCTAGCTCATTTGAAATATTCTCAACTCTAAATAAGTGGGCTCCGGGAAATCATCATCTATTGGACCTTCATCCTCTCCATTCTCTATTCTTGATAAAATAATCTGGCCCATTATTTAACTTTCTTGACTCAACTTATATATTGAATTCAAGTTCTTGGAAGAGCATCAACCATCTACAAATCCTTCCTTGTAATACTGGTTTGTTTAGTAAATACTTCAATGGTTCATGGTTAGTATAAAACAAAAAAGAAGTAGCCAATAGATATTGTGGGTATTTTGCAGAGCATACACCATACTTAGATATTCTCTCTCTATTGTTGAGTAGTTCCTTTCTGCCTTTGGATAATTTCCCTTACTTGCAAAATAAATCGGATGGTCCATCTTGTTTCTCGAATGAGAAAAACTGCACTAATTGCAATTCTGATGCATCCACATGAACATGGAAAAGAACCTTCCAATCAAGAAATATAAGGATAGGTGCATGTAGAATCTTGTCTTTCAATACTTCAAATGCATATGCACATTATTTTTTCCATTGTATCTATTTATTAGTCCTCTTCTTCAACAATTCTTCTAGAGGTGCACTAATTTCTGCATAGTTCCTTATACATTTTATATGGTATCCTGTATACCCTATAATTGTTCTTACATCCTTTGTGTTTTAGGAAGGGGTAGATTGAAAATCACTAAGGTTTTGACTTGGTAAATTTAAATCCCCTATTTTCATATGATGTGCCCTAATAATGTTACAAATGACATCAAAAATATACACTTCTTCAAGTTAAAGGAAATTTGTAATGCCCTACATTTTTGAAACGTTAGCCTCAACACCTGAATATGATTTTTCAAAACCCATATACACTCCAACAATATAAATATACTTCCAAGAAATCATGGATAAATTCTTTAAAAGAATTAATAATTATCCTACTGAAGACTGTTGGTGCATTCTTTAAGCAAAAAAACATCACAATATACATAAATGAACCCCATTCTATGGAAAATGTAGTCTTTGGCTGATCTTTAGGGGCAATTCTAACCTGATGGTAACCAGAGAAACCATCAGTAAAATAATACACTTCCCTTCCTACCACATTCTCTAATACTTCTTCTGTGAAAGGTGTAGGGAATGGGTCATGAACACAAGCTTTGTTTAATTCCCTATAATCTACGCATATGCATATTTCTTCATCTTCTTATTTTGGATAACCATTGGAATTATCCATTTTGAGACTTCTACTGGTTTGATGAATCCAACATTTAGAATCTTGTGAATATTTGATTTCACCTTAACCTTTAGATTAGGATTGAGTCTGTAAGGTCTTTTATTCAAAGGTTTAAACCCTTCTTTGGACACTTTGTTGTTTAACAATAATCTCTAATCTGAAAAAAAATTCATCCTCGTTCGTGTAAATGTTTTCAGTTCTAAGATTCAAAGGATGATACTAATATTTTTCACTTTCTTCCTTTGTTTCTACCACTTCTCTTTCACTTGTAATCATTTTATCCCTGAGATTCTCTAGCTTTTCTTCTCTTTCTTGTTTTTCTAATGTATAACATCGTGCTATCTCAGAGACTTTATTTAAACGTTCTTGATATTCTAGTACTTTGAATTGTGATTTTTCTTTTGATTATTGTTGGTTTTCTTATTTTGGAGTCAAAAATAAGAATGTTTTGATATTTTGTAGTGTGTAAGGAATTTAGATCCATGCCTTAAAAATTAAAGGTGTAATAGAAGTTCGTAATGATCTGGTTCTAATCTCTTGTTTCGTGTCTAACCTCTTTATACATATACCAGGATGGAGGTATAGGTCCTAAATTCCATACAAATATTTGTATCCATACTAATGGGGAATGCTCTCCACATATTCACCAATGTCATTCAAAAGTTTGAATATGTCTTTGTGGCTCAATTTCACGTATATATTCAAGTATATTGCATAGTAACCCTCACTATCTAGATATCATGTTTTCAACAATGTGGTAAATGAATTTGAATGAGATATGGTTGGTTTATGATTCACCCACTAACCCATGACATTTATTGTTGTTAAGGTGTCATCCAAGGCATCCATTCTAGTTTTTTCATTTGGGAATATCCTCTACATTATTTGAAGATACCATTCTAAATCCCTAAATCTTGAATATTTCGGTAGGGTCTGGTGGGATGCTTCATGGCTTAATGTGTATAATCATTTAATAGATAAGTATTCAAATTATTCTCTTATAAAATAGTACCCATTGTTGTCTTCAAACTCAAATTCTTATTTTGTAGAGTAAAGCAACCATCATCCTCCTCAAACCTATCACGCAAAGGAGAGAAAATGTCTAAATCAATATCCGAGGTATCATTGTTGAAAGTGATTAGCCGTAGTGGGATTATTCTTATATAATGTATTTTTCTTGTCATTGATTCCAGAAATCCATGTATCCAAGCTTCAATAACATTATCTAAAGTGTCACTGTTAGCTTCACTTTTAACCAAAAATTTTCCCTTTGAATTTGGCTCAAAATACATCTCAATACTTTGGAAAACTTGATTAAATTGTATACCCCTTGAATATCATCAAATTCTTCCTCTTCAGTAATGTCCATACTTCTTCCACCCACACCTAAGTCATTCCTGCATGTAAGGGTATATGTACACATATGAAATCTACTTGGAGTGTCACTTCTACTTCTTCTTCTAAATTGAGTGCTCCATTACAACATACGAACCACTCTAAGGATAGGTTATCGTTATAAGAACAATTCAAAGATAAATTTTCTACCAACTCAAAATTGAATTGCTTCTTTATGCCCCTAAAGTTTACTTCAACATTTTTCAATGCTCCTAATGGTTGTTAGGATGATCCATCAAATAAACCAATATAGTACATGGAGGGTTCCAGAGGATGCCTATCTAGTCTCTAATGTGGTCTTTGACATCATGTTTACATCCACACCAAGGTCTAACAACACTTTGGTGATGGTGGTTTCAAATATATTAGCGTTCAAATAGATGGTGGATTTATGCCATGTTCACAGGGTATGAAACACATTTATTTTCTTCTTATTATGTCCTTCTTCAATTCTCTGGACATGAAAAATATTTTCCTCCTTATTCCAATATTTGCTAAATTGTTTTAGTTTTTCTACTAGACCATGGTTGATTGTTAATTTAGCTATTTCCTTTAAAGAAATAATTTCTTCCTCAAAAAATAGTTTTTTTCCTTTTCTTCTTGGGCTTGTGCCTCTTTTACCAATGCCTTAATTTTCTCAACTTATTTCATATAGAGATATGGTCTAATCTCTTTAAAGTTCCATTCATCTTCACTAGAAGAATTCTCCTCTTGTGTTAACCTGATTATTTTCTTCTTTTTGGGTGTAGCTTCATTCCTTTTGGCACTTCTGGAAGTAACTAATACTTTGTATCTAGGTTCTTCAATTTGTATGCATGCTTTGGCTTCCTTCCGATTAGATAACTATATTTTTATTCTTCCTTCTTATCCTCTTCTATTGGCCTACTTCTTGAGCTAGATGATCTCACATCCTTATCTTTTTCTATTGTTTCCTCATCCCATGGAATTCTGGTAAGATGTTGTACATGTTTATGAGAATCCTTCCCCAAATCTTCTAACTTAGTTCCTCCACTCCTATAGAACTGCGTGACTTTAGGAAAACTGAATGAATCATAGGATATTTTATGACATTAGCCATAAGGATCATGTTATGTGTAGTTTCTAGCTAGGTTTCCATCTTGACCACACTTATATCAATTTAGTGGTCTTCTTTCTTGGTATCCACCTCCTTGATTATCCTTATAGCCTCGCCATGATAGTCTCCATCATTGTTACCTTGGTAACCGATTCCTCGATAATTTTCATAGCCGCCTCTATATCCTCCTTGATAACCACCTATATATCCTCCCCTAAATCCATCTCTGTAGCCCCCGTGGTATCCTCTTTCATTATAACCTTGGTAATATCAATTGTAATTGTTTCCCTGTTAACCACCTCCGAACTGTGGTTGTCCTCCTTGTAGGTTAGAATCTTTGCGGTGTAGTTATTATTGGTTTTAAGGGTGGTGGGTTTGCTATAATCATCTATTGTGTTGTAAGGGGAAGGATTGGGTGTTGCATTTTATCTTGCGGCAATTGATCTTCTAGTATTAAAGCATTTTAAATCATCCAAGTACTTCTACAGAGGGGAAAGTATGATGGAAATGGTTACATGACTTGCATGCAGTGCAATACATCAATTGATTAGTTAGAGGTGCCACTTCTAGTAAGGGACATATATATTACGTGTGACGGTCCCATAGTCTACAAATTTCACACCATGTTCTCTCAGATTTTGGTATGTTACTAGAAGATGCTCTCTATGAGGAATGTTGTCTAACCACGGCTGCTCTTTTTGCACTCTCCAAGTGAGGAAATTCTATTCTACTATGCCCTTCAACACAACATATTGTGCACCAAATCTTAGGTTTTAAGTGACTCCTTGGTGGTGAACTATTCCTAATCCCTTCATTCTTCTGGATTTCTTGTTGAAGTTTAATTTTTCTAGTTCCAGTTGTACTCTTCCAGTTCTATTTTTAGGGATGTTTCTCCTTATCTTTTCCATGCATTTGGGACTCTAGTTTGATAGACATTTCTATTGCTTTTACTAGTGTTTTGAACTGTTGTCCATCAATATTTCTCTAATATAGGGGAGAATTCCTAAAGTTAACCATTCAATGCTTTGTTTTCCTATGAGAGGATCCTCTAACTTCCTAGTAGTAGTTTTGAATCGATGGATAAATTCTTTAATTGTTTCCTTCTCTCCCTAAATGAGGTCTCTCATCTTTCTTACCCCTTCTAATGGTGCTTTTGGAAAATGAATGTTTGTTCTGAATTCATTTTCAATAGCATCCCAATCCTTATTGTTCTAAGGATTTGTTTTCATATACCATCTCAACGCATCTTCCCTCAGAGTGCTAATAAATTCACTTAATTTGACTATGTTATCCATGATGTTTCTATTCTTCCATTGGGTCTCTAATAAGAAAAAATGTTCCACAGCATCGCTTGTGTCTTATTCAAACACTAGTAATTTGAAATTTTGTTCCATCCTCCCAACTGGTTGAGAATGTATTTGAGATTGATTAATTTTTGTTGTTTTACTAGTTTCACATTCCTTGATTAGTTTTGGGACTTTACTAAGTTACTCTTTCATCCTTTGTCTCTTGTTAACTCAATATCAAAATATAATTCTCCTAGTAATTCTCTAAACTCTCTTATAATTTCTTGTCTTTTCTGACTCTCTTCTTGCAATTTGTGATATCTTTCTTCCAAGCTTTCTCCTTTTTCTATCTTTCTAATTGGTGTTTCAAGTGGCACTTGGAATGGCGACCGATCAGGGGGTCATCTCCTTTGGGCTCATATGTTATTTGGGGGATGCATCTTTAATTGATGCCTTTTCATAAATAGAATTTTTTTCATAAATACCTTCCTATCTTTATTATTTCTTAATCTATATCTTTCTTCTAATCCCTCATCACTCCCTCTCTTCTTATTTTGTTTTTATTTCTCTTTTTCATTTTTTTCGATTTATTTTCTTCTTCATATTTCTTCCCTATTATCTCTATCTTTTCTTCCTCTTGTTTCCCCAAATTTTCTTCTTCCTCATTTTCCATATCTACTATTTTTATTTTCTCTCCAAATTCCTCAATTAATTCCTTCATTCCAGTAACTTCTTATTCTTCTTCACCCTTTTCCTTAATCATTAATGGGGTTCTTAACTCCTCTTTATCCCAACCTTTTTCTTCTAATATCCTCTTAAAATCTAGTTCTAAGCCTCTTACTAACTATTTCATATCTCTCATTAGAATCACTTATCTCATTATTACTTGTTTAACTAGACTTTCTATAGTGTATTGTACCATAGGATTCCATGGGGTAACAAAATCTTGTTGGTCTCCGCATGATGTGGGTATTATAGCTAGACTTGATATGCCCTCCTCTGTTTCTAAGTGAGACACTTGTGGGCCTCCACTTGATGTGGGTGATTCTTCTTTCTCTACTTTCTTCTCTATTTTCTTAACCTTATTCAATTTTTCTTTCCTTTCATTCATTTTATTCACTCTTTCTTCTCATGATATCCTTTGTTTCTCCAAATTTTTCTCTTCTTCTTTCTTTTCTGTGGCTATCCTTTTTTTTCTTCCATCCACCTCATTTGAATCACTTTTTTAAATATTACTAACTTTGCTTAATTTTATTAACCACCTTTTTGCTAATTATCTAATTCCATGTCTTTATATTTTCCCATGTCATCTTATTTCTTTCACCTACCAACACCCCATTAATTCTTATAAGTTGTGTCTCTTGGATTTCCCCCCTCCACGTACGCCATCGTTGGTGCCTATCCCTAAAGGAACTTTGTTGCGCTTTTGATTAATCCCTTTTCTATCATCAAAATCTTAATTAAGAATGGAACTAATTTGAGAAAATGACCTCTTGCTCCACTTAAGACTTATCCTTTCTTATAATCAAAGCTAGTCCAACCCTATACAACCCAAGTAATTATATATGAGTCTAGGGTAGTCTCAGTAAACAGTGATCAATTGCCCTTGTCCAAGGTTTGTTGAGGTGATTAACTATAATTAATTTTTTTGTAGTACACTCTCAAATGTATTCTAGAACACTTTGTTCTTTTGGCGTGAGAAAAATGCGGGGCCAAAATAAATGTAGAAACTAAGACCAAAACTCTTCACCGTATTCCTCTAAGATTTCTAATTTTATTTCTTTGTATGATGCGTTTATTCTTTTTTATTCACCCTTCACAAATACATGAATTTATTTTTCCCACCAATATTCTATCTCCGTCAACGCTATTTTCCAATATCTTGGTAGCAATATTTTCCGACCTCCACTTAACAAAAGGATACCTAGGCTCAAACACCAAATGTTGACCTAAAAACCCAACAATAGTGTGGTATTTAGGACGTTTGACATTGTATTAAGGATGTACATGGGAAAACTAAATGGATCTAAACTATTAACAAAATAGAAAACACAACCAAATTCATCCTAGACTTCAATCTTTGTTTATTTCTCATAAATCATTACATTAGTCTCAATTACATTCATAGCCTTTTTTTTCTCTCTTAAATAACTCATTCCTTATACAATTTTCTTAATATGGCACTCACATGTTGATTCCTTGTGATGCGCCAATATACTGAAATGGATAACATCCAAAAGTCACTTCTTTTGATTCATGCCTCTATCGGTCTTTGTCTCATCTTGGCTCGATTTGTCTTCATTTATGGATTTATGTTGGCTTTGTGGTTTCTTGTAGTGTAATGCAGATTTTCCAGTATCTCATGGATTTTTCCATGTCCAGTGGCTTTATCTAGTTTACCATGGCTTCTTCCTTATATATGCAGATTCCTCCTATATCCACGTATTTAACCTTTTATGTGCGGTTATGTTCCTTGGTTCACTACTACTTTAGTCTTTGGTGGCTTTACCTTTATCTTCATGGCTATCTCAAAATGCGATGAAGAACCCTATCAACATTGTATAGTCTCACTTGTTTCTAAAGGGGACTAATGATGTCTAAACATTATTTCCTAGATTTTTAATCCTCATATCCCATTTTATCATCAACTTGAAATTAATTCCCATGGTTGGATATTCAAAATTTTCATAAAAATTACAGATGAATAAGACTCAAATGGTCATGAGGGAGTAGTGATAGGCACTCAATTGTGAGGCATGTTACTTGTCCTCATTTATGGAAATATATTACTATATATACACTACATGACATGAAATTTTCTATCCTCTTTTTGAAATAAGATGTTTAAGGAAAATATCGAAAATATGAGATGTTTCAAACATGATATCTATTAGTTAATCCATCATAAGACTGAAATATTTCTCCTTAGACTAAAGAATATCATACAAATTTTGATTATTTTGTGTGAGATTTATATCTCATTATACAATTTCTTGTTCTCATCAAATACATTGACACTAAATCTTGTCCATGGCACAGGAGGTGACTAAATGGAAAATCCCAAAAACATTCACATGATGAATCCATTATATAAAATTATAGAAATATAAATTTGATATAATGGAATATAAATGAGATGTGGAAAATACCATTACACATTTTATTGCATAAAGAATAGAAAAATATTTCTTGTTATATTTAATAGAAATAATATGATAAATTACATACTCGAATGATACAGTAAGACTAAAGAGGAAGATGTAAACATTGTGACTTAGTATTCTCAATTTTGGTACCATGATCGAAGAAGGATGGACATCATTAAATTTTACCTATGTTGGGATATGATGATATGATGTAAGATTCTTTAGGAATACATGTATCCATGATGTTCCATACATGATCAATTGGGAAAAGAGGACAATGCTTACATGTTAGTCTTCATGCTATCCTTTTTCATGTCTTTTAATATACATCATTAAAAGGGGGAATTACTATAGATAGTTGTAATAATGGTTCATAATTAGCCAAAGGAAAAGTTTTACTTCCATGAAAGTACAACGGTTACATTTCTACGTGTGTAATATTAACTCTATAATGATCCATGACTTGACATATACCTTAAAATTTCCATGTGGAATTCGAACACATCAAAAGAGTTAGACTAATCTGTAATATTTTCCAATGTGTTGTAGAATAATATAAGAGTGTTTCATCTTGATGTGCTTGGTGTGAAATATTAGAAAATAAAATATTCATGCACAATACTAGAAGGATTCATTTTTTTGATCTTGATACTATAAGAGTGCTTAATTGTAGTACCCGTAATTAAATAATACTAAAATAGAATTAAAAATAAATAATATACTTTGTGAAGTGACATGGGGGAGAATTGAAGAAGATTGGTGGGTGAGTAAGAGGGGAGGTAGCATGTTGCAGGAAGTGGCGTATGCCAGGAGCTGGACAGGGCATGCAATCCCATCCACATCCATTCAAACCTGCCATTTTCTTTGTATAATAATACAAAAACTTTATTTGAGATCCAGAGTTGTTTAACACAGTACCTAGGTCAACATTGGAATTTATCAGTTTTTGGATAATTGCAGTGAGTTAAATCCACTGACACTTACCCTTAATCTCTGCTAGGCGCACATGTCTTATCCCTTCCAGCATTGGATTCCCTCTATTTTTAAATTATTTTCTTGTTGTTTTATGAGTGCGTGGGATGCTGGCCACCTGCTCAAATTTTATGGTTTTATTATTGCTTGATTTGGGCCATGTTTTGAGGATATTAAACTCCATTTTCCTTGTTGGTTTTTGGCCACATGCATTATTATAGTTTTAATAAAATGTATCTACCCTGATTTTTTTTGCTAGTGACCTACTCACCCCAATGTTTTTACTGGCCGTGTGGGTTGTTTCGTGAAAAAAAACTATAAGATGGAGTGGTGCAGAATGAGTCTCATGCTATGTGCATCAAGCATAATGGAAAATACTATCTTCTTTCCAACGTTCTCCCAACATGTGCCAAAATGGGGTTTTTTTTTTCATTTTGTAGTTACAGTGCTCTAGTAGAGATGGACGCAAAACTTGGGAGCATACACATGACACACAAACTATTTGACTGAATACTTGAAAACAATGTGGCCTTTGGGTCTGCCATGGCTACAAGATACATGAAATGGGTTTGTTGAAAAAGCTCAGAGATTTTCAAGAAAATGCGATTGGCAGGTGCAAATCTGGTTTCCTTCTCCTTCGCCAACATCCTCCCATCATGCACTGCAATGGGAACTCTTGAGCAGCAGTAGTGATATACTTCAAAGAATAATGGGTTTTAGATTTTTTTGTTGCAAGTGCTACAAACAGATATGTATGCAATGGTGGAAGCATGCATTTGGCATGTGAAATGCTTGATTGAACGCCTGACATAAATGTGGCATCATAGAATGCAATGATAGAATGATATACATGAATGGGTTTGTTGAAAAGGTTTAGAAACCTTCAGGTAACCTCCCTGCCTATGTAAAATGTGGGCTTAGTACAAGTAGACATCCATCAAAGCATAATGGAAATTTGACTTTCCTTTTCCTGCCTTTCTCGGCCTGTGCCAAATGTGAGTTCTAGGACAGGGATGAACTTCCAACAAAGCATAAAAGATTGAGGAATTTTTGTCTAGATGTTGTATTTACAAATGCCTCGGGAGATGTGGTCATATGGAATATACCCAAACATATTGTATGTGGGTATGTATGGACATCTTAGTCATGTTGGCTATCTTGAGGGAGCTCCAAACTTTATTTTCCAACACCTTTTAAACATGTGGTTTTATTGTTGGTTTGGTGCAAAATGGGTTCATTGGGAAAGCTTGAGGATTTTGAGCAAAGGTGAAATGGTAAAATTGTGGATGCTCATGATCTATTCGACAAAATGCTTAAGGGAGATGCTGAACCGAATCCCGCGGTTTCGACCAGCTTCATTCCAGGCATGGTTCATCTCCCCTTATCTTTCATAACTCTTGTACTTTAGTTTTTCATTTGTAACTTAATATAATTTTAAAATATTAGGATTATAATACATTTAATTGTTTTATATTAACTTGTTGCAAAACAATAAAATGTCGTGTTGTAACTCATGAAATCAAAATAACCCTTTTGTATTAAACCATGAACTTCAACCCTCATTCTGAGGTGATTTAGAAAACTTCCTACCCAACTAGATCACTACAATATTGTTTTATCGACAAGAAAATTGACTTCCCAGTAAAAATGTTGACCATCTCCTTGTTTAAATAGATAATTTTGCATTTTTCAAAGACTCGTTAAGTACCCTTGTAACTCGAAAATGGGATGTTAAGCTTCATTCGTGTACTGGTTATGTGAGGAGTCACCTTAACCTTTGGTTTGACCCGAATGAACATTTGTGATATTTTTGATGCCATATTGGGAGCAATGTTACACCATTTTGTAGTTGTAAGAAGCTACTAAAACTATAAAGTTGGCTTTCATTTTGAACCGCCATTTGAAACCTGGATAGAGAAATTATTATCCATTTTCGCAAACCTCTAGTGTTCTTACTAGAAAATTACATGGAACATTCAGTTTAGGGAAAAAAAACTTTTTGTATAGTTTGGAAAAGCCATTTTGTAGGCCTCGGTCGTCAGTTTGTGAGGTCAAACTGGACCAATTATGATTTGTCACTCCAAAAAACTTGTCGCCATTTGAAAATGGTTTTCTAGTTCTCAGTCCGTCGACTCTGATGAATTCTCCTTATATAGGGGAACTTGTAGGAAGTTTCTCATTGCGTGTTCATCCATCGAACGTCAGTTTTGGATGTGGTTTTCTGAGCCCTCGAGCTAACTTTTGTTCATTTGCAACTGGGTCAATTTTCGACCAGTGGCCCCGAAAACTAGCCACCAAACGTAAACCATTCACCTAGTTCCAAATTTCATCAGTTGCTATGAACTCTTGGTATATAAGTGGACACGTAGAAATTTAATTGTGGTGTGTTTTCTCTCAGAAGACAACATTTGAAAGTGGTTTCTTAGCCTCGAGCCCATTTTGAACGTTTTTGTAGTTAGTAAGAAAATGTAAAAATAGAAAGTTGTGGGACCCTCATCGGGTTGCCAAACCACCGTGGAAAATTTTGACACATGTAAATAACTATTAAAAAAACTCTATAGTGTAACTTGTTGTGTGAAATAGAATTTTTGACAAATGGTGTTTTCTCTCTCTTCCCTTCTCTTTCTCTCTCCTGGGTTATGAAATGAAGTGAAATGAAATGTAATGAATACATGTCTCTAAACCTTTTCTTTCGATTGAAAATTGTAATTATTATTATATGTAAATGGGAAACTAAGAAATGTTAATTATGTTAGATTAGGGTGGATGCCATGCCAGTGATTTATCATTGATTTCATGCTCATGTGGTTTTGCTAGGATGCAAGAATGATGGTGAAAAGGTGATGTGTAATTCATTAATTATCATTGTAATTTATATAGTTCATTGTAAAATGAATATATGTATAATGTAGTCTCATGTTATAAAAGGTTATATTTGATAATTTGCTAATATGTATGAGATGCTAGTTTTTAGGGATATCTAGGAAATGTGTATTTAATCATAGGTTGAATTTGATTCATAGTACACATGGTGGTAAATATATATATATATATATATATATATATATATATATATAAGGTAAATGAATTTGAAGTAATACATTGTAGTGCTCTTTCAGTGTTCAATAAACCATTAATTAATTATTGTGTTGTATTCTTACCTTGTAAATGTAATAAAGAGATTTAATCAAAACACTCAACCCTAGTATAAGATCTTGTGCATAACATGTCTTCATGTGTGATTTTTTTACCATAGAAGAGATTGAAACCGTAGAATGAACTTAAACTTTACACTCGATGGAACCTCCTAGTTTAGGTAAATAAAACCCCTAGTTGGAGTTTACTGTCATAGTCGTTATGTTTAGTGACCTTGTCGTGAATCCCATCTTTTAGGAATGACATGGTCCAATTTTTTAGGAGTGTGGTTTCCTTCTAGTTTTGGTAACCATGAGGAGAATGTCCTCTCTTCAGTTTTGACACCGTGTTGAGTGGCCAAGACCACCTTGGAAGTCACCTTATGAGTCCTTGTTCAAAGCAACGACTATTCAGTGTAACCTTACCATCTGTGGGGTAAGTAGAGCTAATACCCCCTTAGTATCCTTTTGGATTGCAGGTCTTACGAGATAAGATCTAGAAATTAACTTCATCAGTGAATAAAGTCCTTGTTGGATCTAGATGACATAATTGGAGATCGTGAAATAGTTGTTCTAGGTCTTAAACTCTCGTTAATGAACTCCTTAGTCCCTCTCAGTTAAATGTGTTACCTTGGGTTCTATCAACATAACACCTTGGTCTTTTCTTGAAGGTGGTTTAGCATAAATATGTCCTCTCGCCTTAAACTCATATATAGTTGAGGGGTAGGTCCTTAGGTGCAATTAGAATTAATCTAAACCTCAGTTGATTAGGAGGTTAACTTGGGGTTTGTGTGTAGCTTCAAGGCTTCTAATCTTATACATCTTCAAGATGTTAGACAAATATTTTTGTAACTCCTTTTACAAGACAATGCTAATAATGAGACCATAGTGTGTGGTAAGAGTACATCATATAAGTTGAAAACATGATTTGAGGTTAGGATTAAGGGCACTCTTGGAGTCCTTATAACTTAATGAAATATTTTCTTGAGTTACAAATAATATGAATTGCCTTGGTGTGATCAAACTTCGAGAATATATATATATATATATATATATATATAATGGAATTCAACAAGATATTGAACTATAACAACTATGGTAGGGAAATAATTATACCGTGATCGAAAGAATAGAATTTATGGGAAAAAAATATCTTGAATCGAAAACCACCCTCCTTAAATCCTAATATTATCTTGACATCAAGTCGATTCACTTAAATCCTAATATGGCCAAGGAGTCAAAAAAGGTAGACATTGATTAAATGTTTGAGAAACATATTCTTAACATAAGAACAAGATAATTAAGTACTTTATATGTAATTTGAAATTATGCCAAATAAGTATGTAAGTTATGGAAAATTTTTGTAAAGGATAAAAAGCCAACTTAAAATGGTTGAACTGTAAATAAAATGTGGAATGAACTTAAGAATATGTAGATGGAGAAAGGATAAAGTTTTCCTTGCACCATAATGTTCTTGGAATGTTGATCGTAACTAAAATGCAATTAAAGAAATGATGTGTTGTGGGTTTGCCAATCCTTGAGTCCTTTTCTTGTGGCTGGGTCATTGCTAGTATTCATTCATTGGGAAGAGTGTCGCATCGACATGTCTATGGTGTTTTCGTGTGTCTATGTGAGTCGATGACTTATGTAAGTGTCGTATGCGTTGTTGAGTTTCTGTATTTGGAGCCCTTGCGGTGTTGTGTAGTGAGCATTGTAAGTAAAAAAAAATTATCCTGGTATTTTACTGTTGTTTTTGTGTGTGAAAATTTGGGGCGTTACATTTGGTATCAGAGTGAGGTTCATACTCTCAAACCTTTGGGATGGATTGGAGTTGTGATAATTCTGCATGATGGTGGTGGATATTGGAAGAGTAATGTGATATATGTTGTAATGTGAACAATGTTGTAATTGTGACCTTATGGAAGCACATGTGGTGCATGTCACTTAGTGCGTATTTGTTATCATGTTGATGTGCTTGTGATGAGAGTATTCACTCTCTATTTCATGGATTCAATGGGGAATTCATGGGTGATGAACCACCTTATTTTGTGTTAAAAAAAAGTGTTAATGTGGATTACAGAGTGTTGGAGTATTTTGGCCTTATGTGATATGCAGGTGTAATGATGTTTTGCATGAAAAGACTAGTTTAAAAGTGAATTGGATTTTATCGTGATGTCATCACCATGTTGTGACAAATCATGCATGTGTCACCATGTTGTAATTGGAATTGACTATATGTTGTAAGGTTATACATTGTGTTCCTCATACGTATAATTCATGTAAAATGTGATGGTTCATGTCGTGATTTAGGGGAATATGGTGAATGTATGATCCCTAGTGTACAATGATTGCACTTTGGGTGCATAATGTGGTAATGTGATGTATCGTAACCCATAAAAGTAATGATTATGTTATACCATATATATATACCATGCATAATACACTATGGTTAATGTGTGTGAATCACCATTGTGTTAGTGATGTAGTTATATGTTATGTTGTGGACCCTACACTAACCGACCCTAAGGGAAATTGGTAAAATGTGTATGTTTGGAGTGAGGAAATGTGTACCATGACCAGTCACTCGAGCCGAGTATGAGATAGGAAGTGGAGCCTCACATAGGCTGAAAACCCACTTTTGTTCATTTGGTATGTGTGACACTTGCTCAATGGGTGTCATGCATATTGTGTTTCATGGACACCTTAGGCTCAGTAGATGGTGACTTGTACTCCTTTCTCTCTCCTGATATGGTTATCGTATGGATTCAACCTATGTGATTTTGACTATGTTGAGCCTTGTCAAAGTGGTGGTGGGATGATTCAGATAGAGATGATGATAGTTGTATTATTTGACATGTTATTTTATGAGCTGAGGCTCGATGTTCGAGTGCCAACAACTCATTGAGTACCCCCTGGTGGCCATATAAGGCTGCGTAGTTATTGTAATGTGTTATTCTTATACATGTATTTTATTCAGTAAATTGGAAACTTTCCCTTTTCTTGCTAGAACCAACAATTTTCTTGATTGACATGTTCTTATATTTTGGGCATTTATTTGGTTGATGCACTAACATGCAGATTTTTGCACTAACTATGGTTATTTGGCCATTTGTTTTGCTTAGATTTAAATTTTTTTTTAAGTTTAAAATTTTATAGCCTAGCCCAAGGCTTTAGATCTTGCCACTTGGCATTTGAATGGTTTGTTATGTTGGTTCTAATGTCGTAATGTATTGGAATAGGGTCATGGGATTCACCATGGAGTGGTGGGACCTATGGACCCGCTTCGTTGTATGGGGGTACGCCCCAAGGAGTTATAAATAACTAGTGGGTTGTTGAACCATGAGTTATTATGTCACTTGGGTTAGAGGTGTTTGGACCTTATGTGCCCAGGGCCATAGGGTGACTGACCTCTTTTGTGGAGCTAAAAGGAAAATTTATATTTATTTCATTTTACTTGAGGGAGGCATAAGAGACTTGAGGGAGGCATAAGAGACACTTGAGGAGGCATAAGACACTTGAGGGAGGCATAAGAGACTTGGGGGAGATTTGTGTGGGTGTGATTGATGCTTTGGGAGGTATATGGAGTTGTTATGTGATTCTTGGGAAGTATATTTAATTGTTTAGTGATGCTTTGGGAGATATATGGAGATTGTTTTGTGATGTATTGTGAGGTGTGGAGTTGGTATAGTGAGTTAGGTGTACTCTTGTGAGTCCGTTTTTGTGTTTTTTTTTATGTTGAGGATTGATGCTCCTCATTGTTGGCATGATGTTGTTTCCATCATGACACTATGTAGCTACAGTTATTGTCCCTAGTTGCATGAAACCCATGTATGTGTACATGTTGGGAATTCCATGTTGTTGTAGTTTGTTTATGTTATGAGTACCTTTGTGTCAGAAGCATGTGTGACAAGTATTGTGTTGTTAGGGCTATGTATGTTATTTCCATGGTTCCGTTGAATTTTTGTAATATGATATAGTCGTGAGGGTACATATCGTGATGTCTAGTGAACCATTAGTGTTGTGTGTGACCCTGATGTGATATTGTTATGTCAGTTTTGTTGGGAACCTATGAGCATAAGTCAACTAAAATCCTAAGAATTGAAATACTAAGAGTTTGAGATTAAGAAATACTTTAAAGGAAAAAAAAAAATAACTAAGTAATAAAGTAAAAGTGAAATGCCAATCTTCATAGGACGTTAAAATTTATGATATCACAAAATTTAGTTTGTTTCCTTGTGGTCGTGTTATAATGACAAATTGTTTTGCTAATCGACATGTCTCATTATTGACTTGTTTTCCTACCTATGCTTTGAGCTTCGATATTGTGTCGCATCGGGGATGATGCTCTTATAAGGGGAGGGAAATGTAGTACCCGTAATTAAATAATACTAAAATAGAATTAAAAATAAATAATATACTTTGTGAAGTGACGTGGGGGAGAATTGAAGAAGGTTGGTGGGTGAGTAAGAGGGGAGGTAGCGTGTTGCAGGAAGTGGCATATGCCAGGAGCTAGGACAGGGCATGCGATTCCATCCATGTCCATTCAAACCTACCATTTTCTTTGTATAATAATAATAAAAACTTTAAAATCTATTGATTTGAGATCCGAGTTCTCTCAATGTTAAATCGATACCCAATCTAAAAAAAAATCCTATAAACCCAAATTAAGAATCTTAGAAAATCATCTTTGGAGACATGTAACAAATCATGGTTTTATTATTGCTGATTTGAACAATGGGGTATGGCCACATGCAAGGAAGGTATCAGCCCTAAATAAGACCATACCCTCCAATTTTGAGGGAGGCACTAAATAGATCGTGTGTGTGGCTAGGATGGAGTGGCGCAGAATGAGTCTCATGCTATGTGCATCAAGCATAATGGAAATACTATCTTCTTTCCAATGTTCTCCCAGCCTGTGCCAAAATGGGTTTTTTTGTCAGTTTTGTAGTTACAGTGCTCTGGTAGAGATGGATGCAAAACTTGGGAGCATACACATGACACACATGAACTGTTTGAATGAATACCTGAAAACAATGTGGCCTTTGGGTCTGCCATAGCTACAGGATACATGAAATGGGTTTGCTGAAAAAGCTCAGAGATTTTCAAGCAAATGTGATTGGCAGGTGCAAATCTGGTTTCCTTCTCCTTTTTCCAAACATCCTCCCATCATGCACTACAATGGGAACTCTTGAGCAAGCGTAGTGATATACTTCAAAGAATAATGGGTTTTCAGATGTTTTTGTTGCAAGTGCTACAACATATATGTATGCAATGGTGGAAGCATGCATTTGGCATGTGAAATGCTTGATTGAAATGCCTGACATAAATGTGGCATCATAGACTGCAATGATAGAATGATATACATGAATGGGTTTGTTGAAAAGGTTTAGAAACCTTCAGGTAACCTCCCTGCCTATGTAAAATGTGGGCTTAGTATAGGTAGACATCCATCAGAGCATAATGGAAATTTGACTTCCTTTGCCTGCCTTTCTCGGCCTATGCCAAATGTGAGTTTTGGGATAGGATGAACTTCCAACAAAGCATAAAAGATTGAGGAATTTTTGTCAGATGTTGTATTTGCAAATGCCTCGGGAGATGTGGTCATATGGAATATACCCAAACATACTATATGTGGGTATGTATGGATGTCTTAGTCATGCTGGCTATCTTGAGGGAGCTCCAAACTTTATTGTCCAACACCTTTTAAACATGTGGTTTTATTGTTGGTTTGG
Source organism: Taxus wallichiana var. yunnanensis (assembly GCA_018340775.1). Lineage (NCBI taxonomy): Eukaryota > Viridiplantae > Streptophyta > Pinopsida > Cupressales > Taxaceae > Taxus > Taxus wallichiana. The sequence goes on from CM031236.1 coordinate 492,567,421, forward strand.
TGCAAAATGGGTTTGTTGGGAAAGCTTGAGGATTTTGAGCAAAGGTGAAATGGTAAAATTGTGGATGCTCATGATCTGTTTGACAAAATGCTTAAGGGAGATGTTGAACCGAATCCCACGGTTTTGATTGGCTTCATTCCAGGCATGGTTCATCTCCCCTTATCTTTCATAACTCTCGTACTTCATTTTTTCATTTGCACTTAATATAATTTTAAAATATTAGGATTATAATACATTTAATTGTTTTATATTAACTTGTTGCAAAACAATAAAATGTCGTGTCATAACTCACGAAATCAAAATAACCCTTTTGTATTAAACCATGAACTTCAACCCTCATTTTGAGGTGATTTAGAAAACTTCCTACCCAACTAGATCGCTACAATATTGTTTTATCGACAAGATGAAATTGACTTCCCAAGTAAAAATGTTGACCATCTCCTTGTTTAAATAGATAATTTTGCATTTTTCAGAGACTCGTTAAGTACCCTTCGTAACTCCGAAAATGGGATGTTAAGCTTCATTCATGTACCTGGTTATGTGAGGAGTCACCTTAACCTTTGGTTTGACCCCGAATGAACATTTGTGATATTTTTGATGCCATATTGGGAGCAATGTTACACCATTTTTGTAGTTGTAAGAAGCTACTAAAACTATAAAGTTGGCTTTCATTTTGAACCGCCATTTGAAACTTGGATAGAGAAATTATTATCCATTTTTACAAACCTCTAGTGTTCTTACTAGAAAATTACATGGAACATTCAGTTTAGGGAAAAACACTTTTCTGTATAGTTTGGCAAAGCCATTTTGTAGGCCTCGGTCGCAGTTTGACAAGGTCAAACTAGACCAATTACGACTTGTCACTCTAGAAAACTTGTCATCTGTTTGAAAATGGTTTTCTAGTTCTCAGTCCCGTCGACTCTGATGAATTCTCCTTATATAGGGGAACTTGTAGGAAGTTTCTCATTTGCGTGTTCATCCATCGAAATTTCATTTTGGATGTGGTTTTTTGAGCCCTCGAGCTAACTTTTGTTCATTTGCAACTGGGTCAATTTCGACTCGTGGCCCTGAAAACTAGCCGCCAAACGTAAACCATTCTCAGTTCCAAATTTCATCAGTTCTATGAACTCTTGGTATATAAGTGGACACGTAGAAATTTAATCGTGGTGTTTTCTCTCAGAAGACAACATTTGAAAGTGGTTTCTTAGCCTCTCGAGCCCATTTTGAACATTTTTGTAGTTAGCAAGAAAATGTAAAAATAGAAAGTTGTGGGACCCTCGTCGGGTTGCCAAACCACCAAGGAAACTTTTGACACATGTAAATAATTGTAAAAAAAAACTCTATAGTGTAACTTGTTGTGTGAAATAGAATTTTTTGACAAATGGTGTTTTCTCTCTCTTCCCTTCTCTTTCTCTCTCCTAGGTTATGAAATGAAGTGAAATGAAATGTAATGAATACATGTCTCTAAACCTTTTCTTTTTCGATTACAAATTGTAATTATTATTATATGTAAATGGGAAACTGAGAAATGTTAATTATGTTAGATTAGGGTGGATGCCATGCCAGTGATTTATCGCTGATTTCATGCTCACGTGGTTTTGCAGGATGCAAGAATGATGGCGAAAAGGTGATGTGTAATTAATTAATTATCATTGTAATTTATATAGTTCATTGTAAAATGAATATATGTATAATGTAGTCTTATGTTTCAGAAGGTTATATTTGATAATTTGCTAATATGTATGAGATGCTAGTTTTTAGGGATATCTAGGAAATGTGTATTTAATCATAGGTTCAATTTGATTCATAGTACACATGGTAAAAGGTTATATATATATATATATATATATATATATATATATAAGGTAAATGAATTTGAAGTAATACATTGTAGTGCTCTTTCAGTGTTCAATAAACCATTAATTAATTATTGTGTTGTATTCTTACCTTGTAAATGTAATAAAGAGATTTAATCGAAACACTCAACCCTAGTATAAGATTGTGCATAACATGTCTTCATGTGTGATTTTTTTACCATAGAAGAGATTGAAACCATAGAATGAACTTAAAATTTACACTGATGGAACCTCCTAGTTTAGGTAAATAAAACCCCTAGTTGGAGTTTACCATCATAGTCATTATGTTTAGCGACCTTGTCGTGAATCCCATCTTTTAGGAATGACATGGTCCAATTTTTTTAGGAGTGTGGTTTCCTTCTAGTTTTGGTAACCATGAGGAGAATGTCCTCTCTTAGTTCGACACACCGTGTTGAGTGGCCAAGACCACCTTGGAAGTCACCTTATGAGTCCTTGTTGAAGCAACGACTATTCAAAGTGTAACCTTACCATCTGTGGGGTAAGTAGAGCTAATACCCCCTTAGTATCCTTTTGGATTGCTAGGTCTTACGAGATAAGATCTAGAAATTAACTTCATCAACGAATAAAGTCCTTGTTGGATCTAGATGACATAATTGGAGATCGTGAAATAGTTGTTCTAGGTCTTAAACTCTTGTTAATGAACTCCTTAGTCCCTCTCAGTTAAATGTGTTACCTTGGGTTCTATCAACATAACACCTTGGTCTTTTCTTGAAGGTGGTTTAGCATAAATATGTCCTCTCACCTTAAACTCATATATAGTTGAGGGGTAGGTCCTTAGGTGCAATTAGAATTAATCTAAACCTAAGTTGATTAGGAGGTTAACTTGGGGTTTGTGTGTAGCTTCAAGGCTTCTAATCTTATACGTCTTCAAGATGTTAGACAAATATTTCTGTAACTCCTTTTACAAGACAATGCTAATAATGAGACCATAGTGTGTGGTAAGAGTACATCATATAAGTTGAAAATGTGATTTGAGGTTAGGATTAAGGGCACTCTTGGAGTCCTTATAACTTAATGAAATATTTTCTTGAGTTACAAATAATATGAATTGCCTTGGTGTGATCAAACTTGAGAATATACATATATATATATATATATATATATATATATATATATATATATATATATATATATATATATATATCTTAATGGAATTCAACAAGATATTGAACTATAACAACTATGGTAGGGAAATAATTATACCGTGATCGAAGAATGTTTATGGGAAAAAATATCTTGAATCTAAACCACCCTCCTTAAATCCTAATATTGCATTCTGGACATCAAGTCAGATTCACTTGAGTTGCAAGGGTAAAAAGGTAGACATTGATTAAATGTTTGAGAAACATATTCTTAACATAAGAACAAGATAATTAAGTACTTTATATGTAATTTGAAATTATGCCAAATAAGTATGTAAGTTATGGAAAATTTCCGTAAAGGATAAAAAGCCAACTTAAAATGGTCAAACTATAAATAAAATGTGGAATGAACTTAAGAATCTGTAGATGGAGAAAGGATAAAGTTTTCCTTGCACCATAATGTTCTTGGAATGTTGATCGTAACTAAAATGCAATTAAAGAAATGATGTGTTGTGGGTTTTCCAATCCTTGAGTCCTTTTCTTGTGGTTGGGTCATTGCTAGTATTCATTCATTGGGAAAAGTGTGGCATCGACATGTCTATGGTGTTTTTATGTGTCTATGTGAGTCGATGACTTATGTAAGTGTCGTATGCGTTGTCGAGTTTTACGTATTTGGTCATGTTGTGTAGTTGGGATACAAACATATGATATAAGATTATTTAGGCATATATGTATTCATGATGTTCTAAACATGATCAATTATGAAAAGAGGAAAATGCTTACATGATAGTCTTTGTGCTAGCATTTTATATTGTTTTTTAATATACATGATTAAAAGGGGAAAAATACAATAGATTTTTTTAATAATGGTTTATCTTTAGCCAAAGGAATGGTTCATATTCCATTGAATTACGACAGATTACATTTCCATGCATTTTACATTAATTCTATAATGATTCATGAATTGGTGTAGACCTTAAAATTTCCATGTAGAATTGATACATCAAAAGAGCTATAATTATTTTTAATATATTATGAGGTGTTGTAGAAGAATAAAATTGTTTCATGTTGGAGAAGAGAATATTCATGGAAAAAACTAGAGGGCTTCATTATGTAGATATTAATGCAATAGAATTTCACAAGCATGTAACATAGGCTATGTGAGTGTCACACATTACTATGGTTATAATTAATCTTTGTGTTGCGGAAGAGAAAAATGATAGAGAGAGTCTCTACGGGTGTTGTAGAGGTATCGGGATGCATGGGATGCGAGCATGTGTGAAATTTTACGGTTACATAATTTTCTCCTACTTCTTCGCCTCAACATGGAGTGAGCCAAACAAGTTGAATAATTCACAAGGAGATACTACATATCCAGGGTAATAAAAATGAAATGAAAAACATAAACTTCCATATTTTTTTGACTATAGATTGTAATATGTATTTGGGAAAACTTGGCTTCTTAGCTAGAGGTGTACACAATTCATGTTGTGTAGTTAACATTTTTGGCCTTGAAAGTACTTTGAAGAGCTTCAAAACAACCTTGGAAGGTCTGTAGTGATAAACTTTAGGATTTTTGGGTAACACGGAAGATGAGCTAGGCCTCATGGTTTTGCACAAGTGTCTTGAAGATGGTGTTGTTTTTTTGGCTTAACTACATAGATTGTTTAACAACATTCAACTACAATCAATCGATCTAGTGTATAACATAGTCCTAAATAATTAATCATAATGAAGAACTTGTAAATTAATAGATAAAAAATATTGTGTTTTTGACAACAAAATATTAAAAATGTAGAAGTGATCGACTAATATTAATCACATCAAACATGCATTTAAATACAAGGAGGTAGTAGTGGTTGGATAATTGCATAGACCACAACTGCACAACTACTTAGACATGTATGCATAACCACCTCAATGTAATACATATTATTAGTTTATGCTAACATTCCCCTCTTATTACATTTTTTATTACAAACATCATTTTTCCATATAGTGTAACCCCCTTATTTCAAACACTATAACAATTTTTTACACTCTTCGTCTAGCCTACTCACCTTTGAGATGGCATGCCATCTTTGTGGATTCTTTATCTTGGTGACACCTTGGTTTTTCCCTGAAAGATTACCAAAAACCTTGAAATTATACGAGTAAATCTCCTTGAGAACAACTCGGTGGTTATTTAGTTTTCTGGATTACCACGAACCCCTATGGTTTTCTAACTGCAAGTTCACCACAAACCTGGATGTGACTTGATGTCTAAATTGTACACTTAAGTGGTTTCTTGGAATTCTAAAAACTATTTACACAAGAACCAAGCACTAATTTAGTGATTTTTCTCCTCATAATGCCCTTCATTCAAGAGGTTTCAAAGCTGGAAACTTCTCTGCATTTGATTGAAAACGCACATTGCACAAAAAAAACAACACCACACACAACAACCAAAAACACATTAACAAAATTTCCACCAAAGAAATGATTTGACCCCATCGTAGGTGACTAACGAGAGGACACCAATTTTCATCCAACCCCATGTATCCTCCATCCTTTTGTAATTTTATACTTTGTTAACAAATATGACTTTGAGGCTTATTATGATTCAAAACACTTCTACACCTCATAATATTTTGTATGTTAACCTGGTGAGTATATTTCAACATAGATTGCATATGATCATGGAAATACCCATCTCAACATGGTATGCATGGAAAATTACTTCTTTGTATGTATGAATTAAGAATTATAACCATAAGCGTGATAATTATCATTCCTCTAGTAAAAGAACAAGACAATCCTACAACAAAACCAAGGATCATGATGAACGACATCAAGTAACATAAAATTGATAGGATGTTTCTAGTAGTAATAATACAAAGGACATAATAAGATAAATGGTTGAATAATGAGGGAAATGTAAAGCCTTAATATAAGGCCGAAGACTAATAAAATAGCCATTAGATATAACTATGGGGAGAAAATAAGACAACCTCTACCAAGTGACATGAATAAACAAAAACCATAGCGAGATCAAAACTAGCAAAAAAACCAAACCATCATCACAACAAAACCATCGACATAAAAGTGTATTCATTCAAATAGGACAAAAAAATGTGTATGAAAGGTTATACGGTAGAAATTTTACATAGATGACACAAGGTGATTCAGTCGGTGTTGGATTTTGCAAGGCATTTAGACATTTTTATTCATTTTAAACGTTAAAATACAACCAATTTTGAAATATGAATTTCATGATTAACAGATCAATATATCATTTAAACTTCAAAATTACATGTATATTAAAAATTTGACCATCAGTGTGTGTGTGTGTGTAATGCCCCTTCTTTTCAAACCTTGAGCTTCCTTTGTCAGGGAACCTGTCAGCTGACAGAACATGGAGGAAACATATCCTAAATGAATTTTGATACCTGTCTCTTCCTTGCAAAATAATACAAGAACTTTATTTGAGGTCCAGATGCATTAACCAGTTTGAATCCCAAGTTAACATGGTAGAGTTAGTAGTTTTTGGATAGTTCCAGTGAATGCAAACATTATAAAATACTATTCTAAATGAATCTCTCATTGAAATGTTTCCATAAATAAGTACCATTAAAAGTGAAAATCAGCCTGCATTCGGAGATAAACTTATCTCTAATATCTCATCTTTTATTATATACAAAGTGATTTCTCTTGACTTATATATGTTGCTAAAGCGGGTTCATGCCTATGAGAAGGAAGGAAAATACTACCTGTCACAATTTTGTTTATTGTAGGAAGAAGAAGAAAAATATTGAGGTTAAAGAGGGTAGTATTCATGTGTAATGCCTAGCTGTATTGGATTTGCATTTGATGTATTTGAGAACCTAAGCTACATGTTTGGTAACCTTTGTAACTATCACTGCACTTTTCTTTCTCGTCATCTTTTATTTTGAGTAGTTGTTGTATTGTATAATACATGGAAAATTCCCTTTCCTATTATTCCATGCAGGTCTCTCAGATTCTGTCTCTTTCACTCTTCCTCCACGTGATACCCTCTATTTCCATTTCTTGTCCTCCACAACCCGCTAACATCCTTCCATACGTAGGCTAGAATAAGAACTTTGGAACAAGGCATGGGCATCCATTAAATCATAGTGGGAAATGGTTTTTTGTCACAAAATGTAGTTTCAGATTGGTATTACAGTTGGGATTTCCTTGGTAGACATGTATGCAAAAACATGCGGGCTCATCTACATGGCCATGTCCTGATATGTATGAAAAATGTGGAGGTGTATACAGGGTATGTGAATTGTTTGAAAAAATGTGTAAAATAAATGTAGTTTCATGGAATGCAATCATTGTTGGTATGCACAAAATGGTTTTTTGTTTAATTGACCTCAAATTCTTCAATAAAGTGTGGTTGAGAGGATTATAGCCAAATTCTATGTAGTGGTTAGCAAACTACCAAACATGTACCAAATGGATAACCCCTTCGGGGTTGTTCATATGAGAGGTAGGTAGATTTTATGTACTATATCAAAAGTGATTGAATGGGATTCCATATGATATTTACATTTCTTGGAAAAATTTGATCTTTGATTTTAAAGGAGATATTTTTATCAATGAAACCATCAAAGTGTAGAGACTCACCAAAATTCAACAAGAATGGCTAGTATGGAGAGTTTGTATTTTGTTGGGGTGTCATTATTCCCTTCATTTAATCAGCTCTCTATTGATGTCATATTCAAACCGGGGTGTGTCTAAAGCTATATGCAACAAGAAGAATCTTAGCGATCTAGTAATTGATTGTAGGTATTTTATATTTTTCGGGGATCTTTTCAATGTCTTAAGGAAATTCTTGGTTAAAAACCTTATTGGAATCAAACTATGAAAACCTCTTGGAAGTAAACACATTTACAAAAATGAATTGCTGCAAATAAACACACTTTGCCTTTGAAGTAAACACACTTTGTAGAAAGGAATTTCTTGAAATAAACACACGCTTTGGAAGTAAACATACTTTGCAGAAAGGAATTGCTAGAAATAAACACACTATTGAAAGTTATGGAAAATGATTACAAAGAAATAAGAACTTAATCTAGAACACCTGCAGGGACAAGTCTACAACATATATTAACTTGAAGAATTAAAAGTGATACAAAATTAACAAATCTAAACTATTTGATCTAAAAATATAAATACCAATAATGAAGATCCTGGTTCTTGGGGGAGTGGGCCCTTGCTCCTCCTTGAATCAAGATTTGACAATTTAAAATTCTCTCAAAATAGAAATGGCTATTTTATTGATAAAACATTATGCATTACAAAAATGTGTTGGATCTGTGTATATCAATCTATATCTATCTCTTGTTCTATATCTATATTCCTCTATCTATATATATCTATAAGTATGTATATATATACTTCTTCCAGTGTGCATTTATGGCCGTAACTATTCCACTGATATGATGGAACTGAATCATGCCCAAAATAGATGTTGAATTGGAACATGGTTGGACGTATAACTATGTGATAATTATCCTAGAGATCGCAAGTATGGAGATTCGGAAGTCTTCTAATATGCTCTGATTGATAGGATCATTGATTTGAAAAATCACCGGCCATTTGGAATAGATTCTTATCGGTTCCAGAACTTTAGAAGAGTTTATGGAACTAAAGGAAATCATTCCAGGTCTAACCGAGAGAGTTTACGGAGCTATCTACATAGGAGTTCCGGAACTAATTTTGATAATTCTGGAACTAAGTACTAGAGTTCTGGAACTAAGTCCAAAAGTTGGAACTAAGTGACAGAACTCATAACTGCATGGTGGAGTTCGAACTAAGTCTAGCAGTTCTAAAACTAAACCGTATTGATTCCAATGCTTCCAAAAACATGTTATCCACTTCATATTTGTTCTTCCACCTGATTGTGACCTATTTTATTACAAAACTGAGTTTCCAAAGCACTTAGTTAGAATTTCAGAGTTTTTAAATGTTAGAATCATAATCAACAAAATATGGACAATTACATCCTAACTTATATCAGATCAAACAAAAGTCACAAAATGCAGTCAAACTTAATAAAAAGGAGAGTAAGATGAGATCATTTATTGTACATTTAACATGCATATTTTGGCCTCATCATTTCCCCCATACTTACTTTTTGTAAGTCCCTTTACAAACTTTACTCTTCAAATTTGGGGTTATATATTCTGCATTCCATTTGATTGCTTAGGTCAAATGGTGGAACTGAATATCCCAATGCTTTAATTCAGAGGTACTATACCCTGCTCCTACTTCTACTTTCCTCTGCCATTCCTCAAATTGAGTAGGATCTTGAGGTTCTCTATTCTTCCATGGTGACATGGGGGTGAGAAGGAGTGGAGGTCTTGTTCTCATTCCCATCCATATGCCTCTGTGCTTTTCATTGATTTGAGGAATTAACGTACATAAGGCTTTTTCTCTATGCAAACTCTAGATTAAGTTTGTGGGAGATATTACTTCCCTTCTTCTCAATGCCACCATGAGAAATTCCCATCTTTTCAAACATGCCTCATAAATATCTTCAAAATTTTCCTCTTCATAAGAGGTGAAGGCATTAATACTTCTCTGCAAATTGGCAAGATAAGGTTCCTTGAACCTTTTATCAAATGCATGGGATCTAAAATGTGTAGCAAAGGTGGATGGTTTACCATAATGAATCCTCATACAGAGACCAAATGAACTAGCCTTTAATAGATGCTCGACTCCCTTTCCTTCCATGCAATCTAATTTTGAAGAACAAAAACAAATGCATTAAGTTGGCTCTCCCCTACATACAAATTGATCATAAAACTTGAGTTCTTTTCTAGCATGAAATTACAGAGATAGAATTTGCAGAGAAGATTTTTCTGCTCTGCATTGGCTAAGGAATAGGCTTTCATGAAATCAGCTTCATCTTTTATTTCATGTGGAAGGCCACATGCTATCCTTGACAACTACCTAGTGAATGAATTGTTTCTCTCCAAAAACACACTATATGCAGGAGAAGGTCTCTTGCATGCAAGCAATTTCTCACTCATCATGCAAACCATTTGTATTTTCACAAGATATTTAAATTTTTCATTTTCTTCTTTGTAAAACTTTTCTTCCCATTATTTTCTTGCTTTCTTCTCTTCTTCTATCTTGCTTTTCAAGTCCTCATTGGATGTCTTGGCTTCACTGAGTTCTCTGCAAGTATCATCCCATAGTTGTTTAAGTGGCCAATAAGTTAATTTAGTTTGTGTAGAGATTGTTGACAGAGTAGTTTGTTTTCTGGAATTTTGACATTCTTCCTCTTTCTCCATTATCTATTGTTTAACTCTTGTCAATTCCTTAGTCTTGTCAAGTGAGCTGAGTTGTTAATTCCCCAATAACCATTTCTCTTTGTTCCAATTTAAGTTTGAGAAAATTCAACTCCTCATCCTTTTCTCTAATAATGAGTTCTACTCTGGACAAAAACAGAGCCTATTTTAACTTGTTGTTTCTCTTCTTTCTCTGAAAGTTCCTTGGGGGTTAAGCATTCTTCTTCTACCAGAGGGGATTTCCCTTTCCATTTCCAAGATGCCAATTCATCTTCTTCATGTGATGGTGTTGTTGATTCACCCATCTCTTGGAAAAATTGTTCCTCAAATCTCTCATCTTCTTTTTCTATCTTTGTTTGGCTTGGTTCAGGAGGAGTCATGGCCATGCTGCCCAAAATATCAGCAGCCTCTTTTTCCATCTTTTCTTGATTCTCTCATTTCCTTTGGGATTTCTCTAGACCTTTTATGAATTCTTCTTCTTTGAGGAGCCTCAAAATGTATAGAAATGGGTCTCCTCCTAGAGCTTCTTCTGATTTTCACCTCTTGCTCTTTCCTAGGTGAACTGTCATGGTCAGAGACAGATATTAGCTCTCCTGTAGCTACTGCAAAGGAAGGAATTTCTTTAGAAGGCACATTAGGTTCGTAGTTTTAGTCCTTCTTCCAAATCTTCTTCTTTTTGGTATTTCCTCTCCACCTAGTTCTTTCTTTTCCTCTGTAGTGGCATCAATTTCCAAATTAGTTGTAGGAGAGAAGGAGTTTTTATTACTCTCCTGAGAATATCAGGGTTCTGCTTAAACTTGCTAAGAAATTTCTCCCACATTTCTTCTCCATTTTTCTTTGAAAGAAAATGGTGTTGGCACACTAAATGCACTAACCCATGATGTTTGATTGTTCCCACACCCTAGGAATACCTCTAGGCCATTGTATGGATGGAGTCAAAAAAGAAACCCTGGAAGGTTTACTATATATTCTGGTTTTGTAGCTCCATATCTAAGGTATATGAGTATCTTTAGAACTTCTCTTCCTACCGACCCGAATTGACCATCACAGGTTAAATATTTGACTATCCAAAATGCCACTCTATCAAAGGGTTTGGGAAAGCTAGCCCTTTGACCCCTTTTATGATTTTCTTCGTGTTGTAAATATATTGGGGTTCACTTCCCCCTTTTTTTCAGTAGGGTTTCAACTAGTTCTTTTAATGTCCCTTTGACAGGGTTTGGGACATGCACAATTGGCACTCCAGATATATTACTTATTGTATTCAAAAAAAGGAATGAAAAAATTTCTAACCTTTGTCCTGGATTGCTCTAAATTTATAATGAATTCTCTCACCAATTCATCGTTATACTTGGGGAACTTTCTTAGAAATTCCAGCCATCCCTCTGTTGAAAGATAGCTACCACTTCTTCATCTGCAATGAGTTGGGTATCATCCTCTGGTTCGACTTCTTTTTAATCCCCATGATAAATAGAGGTGATTCAAATTTTTCTCCTTTAATCTTATGTGGGTTGGCTGAAGAACCCTTCGCTTAGCTATGGAATTGACAAATTTAGTTATGGAACTACTATACTTAGTTGTGGAACTTTGTGTTGTAGCTACGGAATGCAAACCTAATTCGCTACTTCTTCCTTGAAGTTTCTCTGCAACTAGTTTTCACTTTGTTGATTCCACACTAATGATAACTCATTATAACTATGCCACCAATTTATTCCATCAATATCTTTCTCATGATTACTCACTTTTAATCATGATGTACAATAGATGACTCATCATACCAATATTTTAAATCAAATCTAATCACACATGAAAACTTTTAATCTAACCTTTAATAAGTTAAAGACATAATTACCATCCTTGATGATGTAATCCCTCCATCATGATGACTCATCATTCCTAAAAAGTGAAACAAAAGGAAAATGGTTAGAAAAATAGCTTGGAATTCCAAAGAATTTTTTATTTTGAATTAGCCATTTATTTGAGAAGATCAACCACCATTTCTGGTTTTCAATTGATCTCTGAGAGAAACTTTTTTTTGGGGGGAAGAGAACACCATTTACTGGTTTTCACTCTCTTCCTTGTTTTTTTTTTTTTATTTTTTTGGGGGAAGAGAATGCCATTTACTGGTTTTCATTCTCTTCCCTTTATTCTAGATCTATCCATCTGATTATTTGATCATTTTGGAAGAACTGGGTTCTTCCATATGATCAAATTCTTTATCTTCTTCAATCTGCCTCAAGAATTCATCCTTAGTAGGAGGCTTCCTATAAATTTTTAGCCTATGACCATTGACCAAAAGTGTTCTTCTGCTGCCATCAATGGGAAGTAACTGAATAGAACCATTGTCAAATATTTTACTCAATCTGATAGGGTCCCAACCATCTGGTTCTCAATTTTCCTTTGAATTGTTGGTACTTAGAATCAAACAATAATGCCCAGTCTCCTACTTTGAATTGCCTTTTCTTGATATGTGTATCATGTCATTGCTTCCTTTGATCTTGGATTATCTCCATTTGCTAAAGTGCTTCCATCCTCAATTCATCCAACTCATTGAGTTAAAGGATTCTCTCCTTTTGAGCTGCATCCAACTCAATACCCACCTTAACTGTTGTCCTCAATGTCTGTAGTTCAAACTCAATAGGAAACAAGGGATTTTTCCCATAGACTAACTCATATGGTGAAAACCCTGTTGTAGTTTTCCAAGTTGTATTGTAAGCCCAAACAGCTTTAGGTAGTCTCTTTACCCAATCTTTTCTACCTGCTTCAACTATTTTGGTAAGGATGTTTTCCAATTCTCTGTTTGTTACTTCATCTTGTCCATTTGATTGTGGGTGATAGGGAGATGACTTCCTATGATTGATCTGATAATACATTGTGAAATCCTGGATCATATTAGACATAAATTGTGGTCCCTGGTCTGAAACTATGCTCCTTGGTGCTCCAAAATTTACCATAATTTTGTGCCAAAGGAAATCAACAACTGCTTCTTTAGTGGCATTTGTTAAAGCCTACACTTCTTCCCACTTTGTCACATAATCAGTACACACAAGAATATGTTCCTTCCCTTGTGAAGAAGGACTAAAGGGACCAAAAAATCCAACCCCCATCTCTCAAATGGTTCAATCACTACTTGAGGTTATAGAGGCATTTCATTGGTAAAGGTTGGTTATCCCATCCTTTGACAAGGATCACACCACTTGATATATCTCTTCACATCTTTGTATAGAGATGGCCAATAATAACCAAAGTGCAAGTATCTTGTGAGATTCTTTTCATTGAATAGTGTCCTCCACTTGGTTCATCATGACATGCCCTGAGGATGTCAAAGATTTCATCTTCTCTTACACACCTACGTAAAACCAAATTAGGACCACATTTAAATAGCATTCCATTTAACCATTTGAATTGTGCACTGGTTTTGATTAACTTCTTTATTTGTTTCTTAGTGAAAGAAGGAGGAAACTTCCTTGTTGTAAGATAATTTTCCATATCAGCAAACCATGGTGTATCAGCTGAAATAACAAACAATTGTTCATCTGGAAAGTTGTCCTTGACTGGATCTTTCTCCCATGTAGTGGTTAGTCTTGACAAGAAATCAGCTACCACATTAGATTTACCTAGATTGTCCACAATGGTAATATCAAATTCTTGTAAAAGTAATAACCATCTAATTATTCTACCTCCAACCATTGGTTTGTTCATTAAATATTTAATTGTTGAGTGATCTGTATGTACAAATATTTTGTACCCTGTAATGTAATGTCTAAACTTATTAATTGCATAGATCATAACAAGAAATTCTTTTTCAGTGGTGGTGTAATTTCTTTTAGTGGGAGTAAGATTTTTACTAAGGTAATAGATAGCATACATTTTCCTTCTTCATCTTTCTGTCCCAAAACTGCACCAATGGAATTATTTGAGGCATTAGTTTGGATGTGAAAAGGTTTCTCCCAATTAGGTCCTCTCAATATTGGGGAAATTATTAATTTTTCTTTAATTTCTTCAAAAGCATGTTGACACTTTTCATCCCAAAGAAATTCACAGTCCTTGGTAAGAAAATTAAACATGGGGGCAGCAATTTTACTAAAATCCTTGATAAAGCATCTATAGTACCCAACATGTCCTAAAAATGACTTGATATTAGTGGGGGTTTGAGGAATAGGTAAGTTTGAAATAATTCTGATTTTGTTTTGATCAACCTGAATTCCTCTTTTTGAAATATGGTGTCCTAATACAATCCCTTCATCAACCATCATCAAACATTTTTCATGGCTAAGAGACAAGTGGTGTTTCTCACATCTTTTCAATACTCTATCCAAATTTTTCAAGGCATCATCAAATGTATCTCCATGCATAGTAAAGTCATCCATGTATACCTCTACACAATCATTTGTTAGGTCTACAAAAATTGCTAATACAACTCTTTGAAAGGTTGTTGGAGCATTACATAGTCCAAATGGTAATACCCTGTAAGAAAAGGTACCCCATGGACATGTAAATGTAGTTTTATCCTGATCTAGCAGCAAAACTCGATTTGATTATATCCACTAAAGCCATCCAAGAAGGAAAAGTATTGTTTACCTGAAAGGTTGTCTAAGACTTGATCTATGAATGGTAAGGGAAAATAATCTCTCAGTGTGGCTTTGTTTAGTTCCCTATAGTCAACACAAATTCTCCATTTTCCATTATTTTTAGGGACAATTACAAGAGGAGACACCCACTGGCTATCTGAGATAGGGTAGATAAAACCTACTTGTAATAGTTTTCAATTTCTTGTTTGACTATATCCCTTAAGGCTGGATTAATCCTTCTCTGAGGTTGCCTAACTGGTTTAATGTTTTAGTATAGATGTGATGGGTGTAGATACTTGGATGAATTCCTTTCATGTCTTTATAGTCCCAAGAAAAATATTTAGTATGATCTTTTAGAACATCAAATAGTTTAGCTTCTTCATCATTCTTCAACCAGCTATTAATATTCAAAATTTTACCGGTTGAATCTCAACATGTTTGGTTCTAGTGTATGATGAACTGATTTGTTGAAAGGGTTCCATTAAGGTATTTAGTGGACATGCATGTGGTAACAACATATGATATGCAACAACATCTCCAAAAGTTCCTTGAGACAAAATGTTGGACAAAGGACAATAAGAAGAATTATGATACTTATCTTGTTGTAGGTCAAACTCTCATCACTGTTGTTTTCCAGAAATTCTTCATCATCTCCTGATATATGTGAAGCTAAAGCTACAGATTCTTCCTCTCCCCAAGAGAAATCTCATTCCTCTGGAGTGAAATTATCTTCATTTGCAGGGAATTGTTGTTGGTGTGGTTTGGAACTAAATGTGATGGTTCAGAACTAAATGTGATGGTTTGGAACAAGATTCTATAGGTTCTAGAACTAATTTTTTAGTTTTAGAACTAATTTGTAGGTTTAGAACTATTTCCGATTGCCTCAAGGATAATTGGTGTACATTCAATGGTGGGTTAATCATATCTTCTACTTCTCATACATGATCCTAAAATGTTATCATAGCCAAAGAAGACAAATTTTTCTCATTAATATCAGGATTATCAACCCATAATTGCTCTTGATTATCAATAAAAGGTCATGCAAAGGGATATAATGAAATTTTCTTAGAATTCTTACCATTTGAAATAGTCATATCACCTGACCTGTAATCAATTAAGGCAGCAACTGTAGCTAACCATGGTCTGCCCAAAATAATGGGATAACCCAATGTTTTACCTTTTGGTTGCAATATAAGGAAGTCAATGGATATTCCCATGACTCCACCATAACCACCACATCTTCAATAACTCCTTCTAGGTTTTTCTACAGACTGGTCTGCCATTTGCAATATGGTGTTAGTAGGTTGTATACCTATTAATGGTAATGTTTTCAAAGTGTCCACTATCATTACATTTATAGTTGCTCCCAAATCAACCAAAATGTTATGTATATCTTTATTCCCTATAGAGATAGAAATAACAGGGCTTCCAGGATCTCCATATTTGGGAAGTAGGAGCTTTCCTGCTAATAAATCAACAAGTTTCCCATCTACCTTAATAGTCCTGGGGTACTGCTTCTTTCTTCCAGGTCTTTTTAAACATAACATTTTGATTAATTTGTTCAATTCTGGAATATCCTTAATTGCTTGTAACAATGGTATTTCAATATTTAATTTTCTCAATTCCTGCACCAATTCAGATTCCTTGATTTCTATAGCTTCTTTAAATCTCTGGAAATGGAGTCTCAGTAGAGTTTCTTTCTGGTTCCTTATCTCTTTCTTTTTCATCTTTCTTGGGGGCAACCAGACTAGGGGTTTAGTTTCTTCTTGTCATTTCAGTGATGATAATAGGTGGACTGCTAACTATTTTTCTAGATCTAGTTTGAATATCCTTACAATCCATGGCATTTAGATCAACTAATTTTTCTAGTTCTGTTCCATAGATAGGAGTTGTTTGTTTGTTTCTTGGGTTTTTCTACTGGTTATGCTGGCATTTACATTTGGACTACATTTTCAGCCTGTGAATTTTGTGTTAGAGATCCCATTATGGCTTGTTGGTTTTGATTTGGATATGTTTTCCCTTGCACATAATTATTAGGGCTCCATCTAGGTTGTGACCAAGCATAAGGATTTTCTTGACCAGCCCAAGGTTGTTGATGTCCCTGGGTATACCAAGCTTGACTTGCCCAATCCTGAGGATTCCATGTTGGCTGAGGTGCCCAAGGTGGTTGTCCCCAATTTTTTGGTACTTTTTGAGCCGCCCATGGCATCATCCAAGGATTAGGAACTGATCTTGGCATAAACTACCCTTGGCTAGGTTGTCTCTGAACAAAATTCAATTCTTCTATTGTGGATGATGTATTGGTTTGTTTGAGCTGATTCTTTATGAGTGGAAGAAGAGAACAAGTGTGAATATCATGTTCTTTAGATTCACAAGATAAGACATACTTCTATTTTATCCAAAGGACATTCCCTTATTGCATGCTTCTTCCTGCATCTAGGACAATACATGGCTAATGGTTCAGTTTTGGCATTTGCTTTAGCTTGTAATCCATCCATAGTAGAGGTTAATTGAACTAAAATGTCTGTTTTAAAGTTTTCTAATTCATCCATTAGTTTTTTCATATCTAGATTCAAACTTTTCACTGATTTTCCCTTCCTAGGTCCACCCCTTGTTCTGGAATAGCTTCTACAAATGTCTTTAATTTCATTCATCCTTAATTGATCAATGTTTCCACCTCCTATCAAGTTAAGAGCTTCCCTAGATTCATCTTCCAAACCTTTAAGAAAAATGGTTTTACTTAACTCTTCTTGAAGTACAAATCCACACCTTTTACTTACAAAGAGGAATCTATCCAAATAATCTTCTATATTCTCATCCTCCTCCTGCTTGATTTTGAAAAAAACTCTTCCTTCCTATTTCTCCCTCTACAATAATCTTGATATTTGTCTAGGAAGGTAGTTTCCATTTTTGCCCAAGTGGTAATAGAGTTGGATGCTAATCCCATGAACCACCTCATTGTTGCATCCTTTAGAGTGGATGGAAACAACTTGAGTTTTTGATTATCTATTTTGTAGTCATAGGTCTGACATAGTACCTTAAACTCAAATAGAAATTGGTCAGGGTCTTAGATGACATCCCTCTAAATGTGGGTAAATGTGTAGGTGAAATATTTTTCATTGGTGTATCATCATCATCCAATTGAATTGGATAAGTAAAGGTCCTATCAGGTTCCCTTTCAGCTTCTCGTGCCATTTCTAAAGTATTTTCTAAACTTATTTCCCAATCAATGTGGTATGTGGTATGCCTTGGGGAAGGTGAAAAATCAGGAGTAGGAGGTTGACTACTCAATTGAGAATCAAAACTTACCCTAAATGGATCTTGAGAAATAATCCTTCTCCTAAAAGTTTCTACTTCCTTTTGGTGACTGATCCAAGAATTCCAAAGGTGGAAATTCTGCTTCTTGTCTTACAGGGGATAATGGTGCCTCCAATTCTTGGTCAACTTCCTTATTTAAACTAGAGGATGATGTTAATTCTTGTTTAGATATTTTTGGGAGAAATCTACCCTTGGAGTCTCTTGGTCTACTCATAAATTTTGTGATAGCTTAGGGAAGATTTCTTCAATTACTAAATGTATGATTATTGCTCTTGTTGACACCTAATTAGAAAATTCTAACTAGTGGGTCCCCGAAATGGTGCCAAAAATGATGGGTGTCGTTATTCCCTTCATTTAATCAACTCTCTGTTGATGTCATATTCAAACCATGGGTGTGTCTAAAGCTATATGCAACAAGAAGAATCTTAGCGATCTAGTAATTGATTGTAGGTATTTTGTATTTTTTGGGGATCTTTTCAATGTCTTAAGGACTTCTTGGTTAAAAACCTTATTGGAATCAAACTATGAAAACCTGTTGGAAGTAAACACACTTTACATAAATGAATTGCTGGAAATAAACACACTTTTCCTTGGAAGTAAACACACTTTTTAAACACACCTTGGAAGTAAACACACTTTGCAAAAAGGAATTGTTGGAAATAAACACACTTTTCCTTGGAAGTAAACACACTTTGTAGAAAGGAATTGCTGGAAATAAACACACTATTGAAATGCTTGGAAAATGATTATAAAGAAATAAGAACTTAATCTAGAACACCTACAAGGACAAGTCTACAACAGATTTTAACTTGAAGAATTAAAAGTGATACAAAATTAACAGATCTAAACTATTTTCTCTAAAAATATAAATACCAATAAAAATGAGATCCTGGTTCTTGGGGGAGTGGCCCTTGCTCCTCCTTGAATCAGGATTTGACAATTTAATTTTCTCTCAAAATAGAAATGGCTATTTTATTGATAAAATGTTCTGCATTACAAAAATGTGTTGGATCTATGTATATCAATCTATATCTATATATATCATATCTATATATATATCTATGTTTATATATCTATATTCCTATATCTAATCTATCTATAGGTATGTATATATATACTTCTTCAGGGGTGCATTTATGGCCGTAACTATTCCACTGATACGATGGAACTGAATCGTGCCCAGAATAGATGTTGAATTGGAACATGGCTGGGACATACAACTATGTGATAATTATCTGGATCTGCAAGTATGGAGAGTCGAAAGTCTTCTAATCTACTCTGATTGATAGGATCATTGATTTGAAAAATCACCGGCCATTTGGAATAGATTCTTATCGGTTCGGAACTTTAGAAGAGTTAGAACTAAAGGAAATCATTCAGGTCTAATCGAGAGAGTTCCAGAGCTATCTGCAGGAGTTCCAAAACTAATTCTGATAATTCTAGAACTAAGTACTAGAGTTCCAAAACTAAGTCTGAAAGTTTGGAACTAAGTGACAGAACTCGTAACTGCGTGGTGGAGTTCCAGAACTAAGTCTGGCAGTTCTGGAACTAAACTGTATTGATTCCAATGCTTCCAAAAACATGTAATCCACTTCATATTTGTTCTTCTGCCTGATTGTGACCTATTTTATTACAAAATTGAGTTTCCAAAGCACTTAGTTAGGAATTTCAGAGTTTTTAAACATTAGAATCATAATCAATAAAATATGGACAATTACATCCTAACTTATATAAAAAGGAGAGTAAGATGAGATCAAACATTTAAAAGTCACAAAATGTAGTCAAACTTAATAAAAACTTGCACTAAATTCCACCTCATCATTTCAAAAAAAAAAATTAAATATTGAATGATATAGAATTTAACCCCAATAATTGAAAAAATATTACCTTGACATAAACTATTAAAACAAAAAAAATGATCTCGAAAGTCATGCACATGGAGCGCCACACCCAAACGTACCACAAAACCAAAACTCTTTGCATGACCCCTGGTGACATGGAGTGACTTAGGAAACCTTAACTGAGATGTTTAAAATATTTATGCTCTTTCAATTCATATACCTAAACCCTCTTAGCTTATCAATCACTTATGGTAACATGGATGTTTCAATAAAACCCGATTAGTTTCGGCTTATGGTTTTCGCTTAGCTTGAGCGAAATTGAAAACCACTAACTCATACCTCTAGAATGCCAACAAGAGTATCATAACCCACCTTTGGTTTGATTAAAAATCCTTTGGAAACTAATTTTATAGGTGGGTTTTGGGGCTCACTGGTCATTGTGCGACAAGAGCTGCTCACGTAATTATGATAATTGGCCCTCAAATTGCCCTTGTAACTTGAACTCTACTCATCATAATCAACTTCTGTCAATCATGATCATTTCTCTATATATGGGGGATTAAGTAGGAATCATATAACTATGTGATTGAACTTGAAATGAGTGTGTTCACGACCCTATTGTAAGCACTTTTTTGTTTTGGTCAGTTTTCTCAACCTTAGCTAGAATCTTCTTTTTAGTCTCGTTTGACTTCTAGCCACATGTGTGACCTCATAGTACCATTGCAATGCTATGTAGAATTGTATTCAACATTTTATCTTGTATAAATGAATTTTTAAATGTATTGTTATTTTTTCTATCCAACCTCTTCTCTCCTTGAAATGACTATGATACTTAGTTGATTTGAAAACATAAATGAATTGCGAAATGTAAATTGGTTTGAAATGAAATTAAAATGGACATGAAATGAAAATGATTTTGAAATTGTGAATGGAAAATAAAATATTTCATAACCTTCTATCTCATCCTCTCTCTCTCTCTCTCTCTCTCTCTCTCTCTCGTACCCAAATGTAAAGTGTAAAATGAATGTGAAAGCATCAATGCATGAGAAATGAACTCTATATTATTCCTTCCCTCTCTCTCTCTCTCTATTCCTCTCTATTTAATTTAAAATGTTAGAAATGATGAATTTTTGGATTTATGCTTTAGTGTGGGGATTTCCATACTTAGTCCTAGTATTGACACAACGTTGGTTGCAGGTACTCTGAACAAGAGGAATTTTCTAGATGTGATATTGTGATTAATGAGTTATCATTATACAGTTATATTCATCTTGCAATACATGTATTACCATAGAATAATGATCTATATTGTTATTCGAATAATTGTTCTTGGTATATTTTGAAAAGGGAATACCAATGTGGATATATTTTATAGTGTCGAATTAGATGTGAAGTTGTACTCAATGTTGTACTTATGTTATAAATATATTAAACTAATTTTTTTATGTTAATTATTGGTATATTTCCTTAACACCCACAATGCTAGGTAGAATCTCCTCTCATCAAAACTAATGAAATTAAAAATAATGAGTTATAATGCCTATTGTACTTCCTCCTTCTCCCATTTGAGTCTTTCCAGGGTATAAAACATTGATCATGTTAATAAAATACTCTGATCTCATTAATCATATTCATGCTTCACACCTAAGACGTCTTATTAAGGACTATTTTCTTGATATTTTATGAGGTGGTACATATATGTTGTGAAACCTATCATATTGGGATGAGTGAGGTGATCATGTCTAGGTGTTTTAGGTATGGCCATTATAATGAATAAGTTAACCCCCTTATGCATAATTTCCCTGGGTACCATAGTGGGTGGTGAAGTCATTGCAAGATAGTAGGTGGTTGTACCTATGATTGATCTCTTGTGATATCTAAATTATGTGAGTGGAGACTACATTTCAAATTACTTGCGTATTTACCCAACAATTGTTATAGGTCCTTAGGAGGATTTTGTAGTGCATAAGATTATTTGGGATATCTCTCTTGCAATATAGATTTAATGCTTGCGTGTCTAAGAAAAATGAAATGAGTTGTCTTGTGTGAGGTCATACTCCTTGTATTCTTAAATCCCTAAGTGTTATCTAAGTGTTAGAGGAATTACATTGTTCTAAAATGATGTCAATACATGACCAAAGTAACCGCATAAATGTAGTTAGTAAAAGGGTAAATAAGATTAAACTATGAAATGACCACTATGAAAAATGGTACGCAATTGAATGATATCAAAACCAACTAAAATGTCAAATGAGATCATAAAATGAATGTAATAAAGTAGAGATCCATGAATAATACAACAACCTAATGTACCAAATATGATGCATGATCACATACTTTTTTTTTGCATAAATGTGGATTACAAAATGATGCTAATGAAATAATACAATGTAGCCTTGAGAATGGGATAACTTCAGTTGTAGCCAAGGTCTTGTGAGTTAAGGAAAATTTCACTCTAGTTCGAATTATAAAAGTTAGTAGAACCATTAGCGTAGATTAGTGTATATTATGCCTAGGATCACTCACGAAGTAAAATTTATGGTCGAAACATGTAATTAACTTGTTATTATTGAGAGTAAATCCTTAAGATGATGAAACAAATGTAGTTTGAAATGTGAAAATGTTCACTTAAATTCAAATAAAAAATTCTATAATAGGAACACAGGTGTAATGTACACTTCCATGTGTAATATTATTGTGAAAATATGAATTCTAATCGGAGAAATGGATTGTGAATCAAGAATTATACAACTTAATTAGTTAACCTGCATAGCTGGTAGTAATAACTTAAAGATTAAAAGAGTGTATTTTTATATTAAACAATGGTATGAAATGAACTTGGGATAGGTTTTCTATTGATCTAACAACCTAGTTTTTTCTTCCCGTGAATTTTCCTCTTTGTAACAAGAGTATTTTTCCAAACCAAGTAAACAAAACTCTCTCAAACAAATCCTTAAGTCAAATATTATAAGATGGATGTGTGTATATATGTTCTTAATCACAATCATTCTATATAAAGTTATTTACATAAGAGAAACAAACAAATTCTAAAGGAACCACTATAGGTGAAATGTTACAAATAACATGCAACCTAGTTGTAAAGGAACGAAGGGTTCCATGTTATGTGTTCTTTAGAAAATTATTGTCAACTAATAAAAATAGTATTGTAATAAATATTTCACCATGAACAATGATGTATTGTGGGAATTTCTTGTGAGTAAGTGTACATTCTAGTGGGTGTAGACACAAAAATTTGGTCATACTCCCTTTTAAATCCCATTAATTAAATTAACCATATCCTACCTATTTATATCCCAGAGTGCACATGATAATTATATTAATTATCTTAATTAAATTAATTAATATCCTCACTTAACCACCTCACTTAGCCACCTCACTCAATGACCTACTCAAACCTCATAAATGAGCTAAGACCAAGTCCGAACCTATCCTAACTAACTAGGAATTAGTCTAAACCTAGACTTATCTCTTATTAAAAACCTAGAAGGACTCCCACTTATATTGCCATGATATATCACTCAAGATTGGATAGAAGGTTGGAGATCATCATACCAAAAATAACAACAATGTCAACACCGGTTATTGTTTCTATCAATATAGCTCAGACCAACGAGCTAATACCCACTTCCCAATAGCCCAAAATCATTTCTAATCCTTACCAGACCTTACCCAAAGCATATATCCGACCTGAAACTCAACACCAACTAGTCAACATTCTGTTTTGACCTTGAACAACTGTTTGAAAGACCTTTATTATTGTTTTGTATGAGATACCTAAATCATTTCAATTCTAATAAGATATTTACTTCATGTATGATTTAATTAGCATTAATATTGTTATATAAAAGAGGATTGACATCCTGTTTAGGGAGTATCATGCTTCCCGGATCTAGCTTCCGCTAGGTAGTCCACTCATTTTTTTGTTTAACTCTATTTGGTGGTATTTTTTTACATTTACAAGTAGTTCCTCCTAGCCAAAAGGGATCTCTTGCAGTCAACTTGGATCATGAAATCAGAATGTGTTCACAACCTTAAAATGACATTACAACAAGTATTCCTCCTTGGATTTCTACCCTCATCTATTTCATTAATTTTCTAAGAATCCGATGAAACAGTGGGTCATTGTTGTACTTTGTCATTTTTGGAAATGTGGATTTGATGTGAATCATGTGTTTCATGTTATATGTGGGTCCATGGTTACAAAAATGTCTCATGAGTTATGCATTATCCTAAGTGATCTTATGTCTTGTTATGTATCAAGTAGTGTAAGACAAAAAAATTTATCCTGTTATTATGTGTGTTGTATTTGTGTCTGTAAAATGTAGGAATTACATATAGTATTAGGGTGAGGTTCATGCTCTCGAACCTCTAGGATATATTGGAGTTGTGATGATCTTGCATGGTGGTAGTGGAGATGGGATGAGTAATGTGATATATGTTGTGATGTGAACAATGTTGTAATTGTGATATTATGAATACACGTGTTTTGCATGTCACTTAGTGCGTATTTTTTATCATGTTGATGTGCTTGTGATGAGATTAGTCACTCTCCTTTTCATGGATTCAATGAGGATTTCACGTGTGATGTACCACCTAGTTATGTGTGAAAATAATGTTATTACAAATTGTGGGGTGTTGGAGTGTTTTGGTTATTCTATGATATTTAGGTGTGCTGATGTGTTGTATGAAAAAAATGGTGTATAGTGAATTGGATTGTATGACGATGTTTCCAACATGTTGTGATGAATCATGTGTGTCACCATGTTGTAAGTGCAATTGACTATATGTTTTAATTTTAATCATTGTGTTTATCATACATATAATTCATGTATTATCTAATGGTTTATGTCATGAATTAGGGGCATATGGTGATCGTATGACCCCTATTTTATAGTGCTCACACTTGGGTGCATTATGTGGAAACATGACACATTTTAACCTATGAAAGTAATGATTGTGTTATACCTGTGTATATACCATACATAATACACTATAGTTAATTTGTGTGAATCAACATCGTGTTAGTAATGTAGTTATGTGTTATTTTGTGAAAATTAAACTAACCAACCCTAAGGGAAGAAATTAGTAAAAAGTATACATTGGAGAGAGGAAATTACTACCATTGACCAATCACTCGAGTTGAGTATGAGATAGGAGGCAGAGTCTTACATAGACTAGAAAACCATCTCATTTTTTTTGGTATGTATGATACATTGCCCAATGGGCACCATATATATTGTGTTTCAAAAACCTTAGGCTCGATAGATAGATGGCGACACTGTACCTTTTTCTCTCTCCCTATATGGTTTTCATATAGATAACTTATGTGTTTTTAGCATTGGTGTATCATTGACTGTCACTCAAGTTGAGTATGAGATAGGGAGTAATGTCTTACATAGATTGAAAAGTCACTTCTTTTCGTTTGGTATGCATGACTACCATGTATATTGTGTTTCACGAACACCTTAGGATCAGTGAATGGAAACCTATACACCCCCCCCTCTCAAACTATGTTGAGCCTTGTGGGAGTATAGAGGGATGATTCAGGCAGAGATGATGACAACTATATTATTTGACATGTTATTTTACTTGAGCCGAGGCTCGATGTCCGAGTGTGTCGATAACTTGATGAGTACCCCTTTGGTGGCCGTATAAGGCAACATATTGATTGTAATGTGTTATTTCTCTATATATATTTTATTCATAAATTGATCATTATCTATTTTCTTGTAGAACCAGCAGTTTTCTTGATTGATGTGTTCTTATATTTTAGGCATTTTATTTGGTTGTTGCACTAACATGTGGATTTTTGCACTAAATATGGCTATTTAGCCTTTTTTTTTTCTTAGTTTTAAAATTTTCTTTTCAATATTAAATTTTTTATATCCTAGCCCAAGGCTTGAGATTTTTTCCACTTGGCATTTGAAATGGATTTTTATTTTTCGTTCTAATGTAATAATGTGTTCGAATAGGGTCATGTGAGTAAGCATGGAGTGGTTGGACCTATAGACCCACTTCATTGTATGGGGTACGCCCCAAGGGGGTCATAACATTGTGTAGTTTTTGAACTATAGGTTACTACACCACTTAGGTGGGGGTGATGGGGCTCTATGTGCCAGGGCCATAGGGTGACCCAACCTCATTAAATGGAGAAAGGATATGGGGCTCTATGGTTGAGTGACCCAATATTCTTGATGGGGATATATGGTTGAGTGACCCGATATTATTTATGGGGCTCTATGGTTGAGTGACCCGATATTCTTTATGGGGCTCTATGGTTGAGTGACTTGGCTTGGTTTTGGCACTATGATTATTTCTGTTTGGGAGGTATATGGATTTTTTTGTGATGATTTGGGAGGTATATAGAGTTGTTTTTGATTCTTTGGGAGATATATGAAGTTGTTTTGTGATGTGTGGAGTTGGTATTATGAGTTATGTGTACTCTTGTGAGTCTTGTTAGACATTGTTATGATTGAGGATTGACACTCCTCTTGGATTACTATGTACTATTGGATATTTTCTTGGCACTATGTTGGTACAGTCATGGTTTTGGATCATGTGATACTAGTTGTATATGTATCAGTGTGATGATTCTGTTTGACAGTCACATGTGTGTGTTAGATCTATACCTATGACATAATTGTTGGAAATTCTTCATTATGTGGACTACTTGGTTGTCTTTCCATGGTGGAATTAGAGGTCTTGTGATGTGATATAGTCATGAAAGTATGTAACAAGATGTCTTGTGGGTCGTTTGTGTTGTGTTAAGTTTTGTGTGATATCTTGAGGCCAATTAATGTTGGGCACCCACGAACATAAGAAAATTGAAATTCTAAACAATGAATATTAAGAGCTTGAGATTAAGAAGTAATATAAAGGAAAAAGATAAATTAAATAATAAATTAAAAGATAACCAACTACCAATCTTCATAGAAAATTAAAATTTAATATATTACCGAAATTAGTTTTCTTCTTTGCGGCATTGCGTTATCACGACAATTTGTTTGTTATACGACATGTATCATTATTGACGTTCTTTCCTATGTGTCCTTGAGCTTCAAAGTGTTGTTTTGCATCGAGGATGATGCTCTTTTAAGGAGAGGGAGATATAATGCCCCTTCTTTTTAAACCTTGAGCCACCTTTGTCGGGAACCTATCGGTTGAGAGAACATGGAGGTAACATATCCTAAATGACTTTTCAGACCTGTCTCTTCCTTGTAGAATAATACAAGCACTTTATTTGAGGTCCAGAGGTGTTAACCAATTTCAAACCCAAGTTAACGTGGTAGAGTTAGCAGTTTTTGGATATTTCTAGTGAGTGAAAACATTACAAATAACTGTTCTAAATGAAGCTCTCGCTGAAAGTCATCCCAAAATTAGTACCATTAAGAGTGAAAATCAGCATGCATTCGGAGATGAACCTATCTCTAATATATCATCTTTTACTATATACAAATTGATTTCTCTTGACCTATTTATGTTGTTCAAGCGGTTCCATGCTTCGATAAGGAAGGAAGCTATTCCATGTCACCATTTTGTTTAATTTAGGAAGAAGAAAAATATTGAGGTTTAGGAGGCGTAGTATTCAAGTGCAATTCCTAGATGTATTGGATTTGCATTTGGTGCATCTCGAGAACTCGTGCTACATACATGGTAAAATTCATAACTATCTTTCGTACTTTTGTTACTCGTTAGCTTTAATTTTGAGTAAATGTTGTATTGTATAAGACATGGAAAATGCCCTTTCATGTTATTCCACACAGGTTTCTACAATTATGTCTCTTTCCACGTGAGACCCTTTGTTTCCCTTCCATGTCCTCGATAACCCACCATCATCCTTCCACACTCAGGAAAAAATAAGAGCTTTGGAACAAGGTGTGGGCATCCATCAAATCATAGTAGGAAATGGTTTTTTCGTCACAAAATATGGTTTCAGATTGGTATTGCAGTTGGGAATGCCCTGGTAGACATGTATGCAAAAACATGTAGAATAATTTACATGGTCATGGCCTGATATGTATGAAAAATATGGAGGTGTATACAGGGTATGTAGACTATTTGACAAAATGCATAAAATAAATGTGGTTTCACATAATGCAATCATTGTTGGTATGCACAAAATGGTTTTTTGTTTAAATGACCTCGAATTCTTCAAGAAAGTGTAGTTGAGAGGAGTAAAGCCAAATTCTATGTAGTGGTTAGTAAAATCTCATCATGTGCCAAATGGATAACCCTTCCAGTGTTTGTTCATATGAGAGGTAGGTGTATTTTATGTATTGGATTGAAGGTGATTGAATGAGATTCCATATGATATTTACATTGCTTAGAGAAATTTTGATCTC
The DNA here is from genome assembly GCA_018340775.1 of Taxus wallichiana var. yunnanensis. Classification (NCBI taxonomy): domain Eukaryota; kingdom Viridiplantae; phylum Streptophyta; class Pinopsida; order Cupressales; family Taxaceae; genus Taxus; species Taxus wallichiana. The sequence continues at coordinate 492,595,771 of CM031236.1, forward strand.
TGATTTTAAAGGAGAGATTTTTATCAATGAAACCATCAAAGTGTAATAGGCTCACCAAGAATCAACAAGAATGGCTATTACGGAGAGTTTGTATTTTTTTATTTCATCAAATGCATGCATTTAGGTGATCATTCCACAATTGTTATGACTCTCATCCTGTGTTCAAAATTGGAGATTTAAAATAGGGCTTCGACATACATAAACCATAGTAGATAGGGGATGGGAATTTGCAATATGTTGTAGTTATAAGTGCTCTGTTAGACGTGTGCAATTGTGAAAATATATGGAAGGTATGAAAATTATTTTAAAAAATTTCACATAAAGATGCCATTAAATAGATGGTGATTATATGGGTTTTGGTTACTAGGTTGTAAAAGCATACAAAAGACACACAACTGTTTGACTAAATACCTTGAAGAAAAATGGATTTTCATCTTATGATGTGGTTGAAAATTCCTTGGAATAATTGTAAGAAAAATGAGGAAGCATGAGCAATCCCACAAAGTGTTGCTAGAATTCCTGAAGGTGATGTAGTCTCATCGAATGTGGTGATCACGAGTTTTGCAAAAAAAGGTATGGTTTTCTCCTTTTCTCTTACACTAAATCGACTTCATCATTTCCAAATTTTAAAAAAAATTAAATGTTCAATGACAAAAGTGCAGCAAGTTGGGGATAATCATGACATCAAATCCTGAATTTTACATCAAAAACAACAAAACATAAAATTTAGGCTTCCGTGGACTTGAACATAATGAAAATTAAAAAATATGTCAAAAATTACCTTGAGCTTTGTAGAAATTTTGATTTTAAAATGAATAAATAGGATAAATATCATTTTAAATTTTTTTATTAATAGAGTCTTTAAGACACTTTTTCCCAATGTTTATGTCACGTTTAAGACTACAAATTTTATTTCACTTGTTAGAATGTGATAAAACTTATACCATCCCAACCATGGTGAAATTATATACATGTTCAAAAAAATAATTAATTTCAATATTTTTGATGAAGTTATAGTGGGAACGGAAAGTGCTATGTTTTCTTTACCGAGATTTCATGGAAAAATAATAAAAATAAAATATTCCTCAAAAAAATACAAAATAAAATCTATCCCAAGATAGATTGGAAAATAACTTCTCACTTAAGGAAAAATATATATATAGCAATTTTTAGTCATCCAAATCTTGGTCAAACACTTATAGGGTTTTGTCATTAAATGAGTGTTTAATATAGCTAAAATTGTCCTTTTTTAAACAAAATTAGTAGTTTAGAAACATGATTCGGATGCTATGATTCATATTGATATTATTTTTTTAATTTTGAGTGTATGCATTGCTAATAATCCCTACAAGTTGATATTATGTTGTTATTTGCAATATGACGTCCACTTATGACCCCTTTGTCCCCCAACTTGCTGCACTTACCTAGAATGTAACCCCAACAATTGAAAAATATTACCTTGATGTAAACTATTAAACAAAAAAAAAATCATGCACATGGAGTGCCACACCCAAACGTACCACAAAACCCGAAATTTACATTCAATGGAAATTTCCCGAGATGTTTAAAACTATTTTTCAAGTGGTTAAGCTTATCAGTCACGTATGGTGACATGGGCCCTTAACTTGAGCGAAACCGAAAACATTGTACCTCCTACCTCTATAATGCAAACAAGAATATTGATGCAACTTATGATAATTTTCCCCTAGAAACTATTTGTTCAAGTGGTTTTTTGGGGCTTGAGGTTTTGTGCGACAAGATCTATTGATGCAATTATGATAATTAGCCCTTAAATTGCCCTTGTAACTTGAGGTTTTCTTGTTGTAATCGTCATTAGTCGCGATGAATACTCTATATATGGGGGAGTAAGTAGGAATTATATAAATGTGTTATTGAACTTGAAATGAGTGTGTTCGTGACCCTATTGTAAGCACTTTTGTTGTTTTGGACAATTTTCTAAACCTTAGCTAGAATCTTCTTTATGAGTCTCATTTTAATTCTAGCTAGTGTGTGTGACCTCATAATACCATTTCAATGCTATGTATAATTTTATTTGATCTTTTATCTTGTATAAATGAAATTTGAAATGTACGGTGATTTTATCTATCGACCCTTTTCTCTCTCTAGAAACAACTATGATACTTTGTTGATTTGAAAACATAAATGAATTGAGAAATGTAAATTGGTTTGAAATGAAATGAAAATGATCTTGAAACTCAAATGATTATCACATTTTTAATGGAAAATAAAATATCTCATAACCTTCTCTCTCATCCTTACTCTCTTCTTCTTCTTTCTTCTTTCTTTTACCTATCTCTCTCTCTCTATCCCTCTTCTATTTAATTAAAAATGTTATAAATGATGAATGTGTGGATTTATGATTGAGTGTAAGGGATTTCCATACTCAGTCCTAGGACTGATGCAATGTTGGTTGCATGTACTCCGAACAAGAGGAATTTTCTAGATGTGATATGTTGTAATTAATGAGTTGTCATTGTAAAGTTATATTCATCTTGCAATACATGTATTACCATAGAATAATGATCTATATTGTTGTTTGAATAATTGTTCTTGGTATATTTTGAAAAAATAATACCAATGTGGCTATATTTTGTAGTTTTGAATTGGATGTGAAGTTGTATTCAATGTTGTACCTATGTTAGAAAGATATTAAATTAATCTTTTGTTATGTTAATTATTGGTATATGTCCTTAACACCCACAATGCTAGGTAGAATCCCCTCTCATCAAAACTAACGAAATTAAAAAGAATGAGTTATAATTCTTATTATACTTCCTCCTCCCATTTGAGTATTTCCAAGGTATAAAACATTGATCATGTCAATAAAATACTCGATCTCATTAATTATCTTCATACTTCGCATGTAAGACGTCTTATTAAGGACTATTTCCTTGATATTTTATGAGGTGGCACATATATGTTGTGAAAGCTATCATATTGGGACAAGTGAGGTGGTCATATCTAGGTGTTTTAGGTCTGACCATATCATGAATAATTTAACCCCATCGTGTGGAATTTCCTTCGGTACCATAGTGGGTGGCGAAGGCCTTGCAAGATACTTTGTAGTTGTACCTATGATTGATCTCTTGTGAGATCTAAATTAGGTGAGTGGAGACTACGCTTAAAATTACTTGTGTATTTACCCAACAACTTAATTAGGTTTTTAGGAGGCTTTTGTAGTGCATAAGATTATTTTAAATGTAATAAAGTAGAGCTCCATGAATAATACAACAACCTAATGAAATGAAAAACCAAATATGATACATGATCACATGCTTTGTTTTCATAAATGTGGATTACACAACGATGGTAATGAAATAATACAATGTAACCTTGAGAATGGGATAATTTTAGTTGTAGCCAAGGTCTTGTGACTTAAGGAAATTGCACTCTAGTTGGACTCGTAAAATTTAGTAGAACCCTTGGCGTAGATAGGAATATATTATACCTAGGATCACTCACGAAGTAAAATTTATGCTTGGTATTAAGAGTAAATCCTTAAGATGATGAAACATAAGTAGTTTGAAATTTTAAATTCGTCACTTAAATTCAAAGAAAAATCTCTATAACGAGAACACAGGTTTAATGTACCCTTCCATGCGTTATATGATTGTGAAAATATGAATTCCTAATTGGAGTAGTGGATTTTGAATCAAGAATGATATTAATTAATTATTTAACATGCATAGTTGGTTGTGATAACTTGAAGATTAAAAGAGTGTATTTTTAATATTAAATAAATGCAATGAAATGAACTCAAGGTAGGTTTTCTATTGATATAGTAACCTTCCTTTTGCTTCTTGTGAATTTTCCTCCTGTGATGAGAGTATTTTTCCAAACCAAGTAAACAAAACTCTCTCAAAAAATCCTTAAGTCAAATATTAGAAGACGCGTGTGTGTATATACGTTCCTAATCACAATAATGCTAAATAAAGTTATTTCCACAAGAGAAATGAGAAAATTATAAAAGAACCACTATAGGTGAAATGGTAAACAAAAACATGCAACCTAGTTGTAAAGGAATGAAGGGTCCCATGTTATGTGTTCTTTAGACAATTATAGTTAACTAATAAAAATAGGATTGTAATAAATATTCCACCATGAACAATGATGTGTTGTGGGAAGTGCTTGTGAGTAAGTGTATATTGTAGTGGGTCGTCGTTGTAATTTTTCATTATTGGAAATGTGGCATTGATGTGCATCATGTGTTTCATGTTATATATGTGGGTCCATTGTTATGCAAACATCTTATGATTTATGCATTATCCTAAGTGAGCCTATGTGCTATTATGTATCAAGCAATGTAAGCCAAAAACAAAATTATCCTGTTATTATGTGTGTTGTATTTGTGTGTAAAAATTGTGGGTGTGGTGTGAGAGTGTGTGTGTGTGTGTGTGTGTGTGTGTGTGTGTGTGTGAGAGAGAGAGAGAGAGAGAGAGAGAGAGAGAGAGAGAGATTTTACTTTATTGATTTTGGTTTTTAATTAGTTATTTATTTATTATTATTTGTTTGATTTATTACACATAAAGATTGGATAATAGACTAGATGCATTTGATTTGAGATTTTGTATGAAAGGTGAAATATGAGGATTGGCCTTACATGCCTAGAAGTTAAGTTGAAAATGGAACTCATTTTTTGGAGTGAATGAGTCATTTCTATCATTTTCTTCAAAAGTATTTTTAAAATGTAATTTGAAATTCTATTTTCATATTCTCATTAACTTTAATGATGTTTTTGGATCTTCATTAATTTTTTTGAGAAAAAATGAAAATGTGAAAAACAATGAATTTGATTAGTCCAATCTATTATCCATAATTTAATAAATGTCACATAACTATGAGAGAATATTATGAAGAACACCAATATCCATATTAAAATCAACTCAATTTCTATATTTTATAATAGTTATTTGAAACATAAATTTGACATACATATTAAATTTTAAGCATCAAATGACATCCATATAATTTTTCAAACCAAAAATTTTACTGTGACATGTAATATTGAATGTAAAAATCCAACACTGATTCGAGTGATCACGCTCTATTTTTATTATATATTGAAATTTAATCTTGTTTATAAGAGAATTTTCCTTAAATAGTCCAATCGTGAATTTTATAGTTAGCACTTCTTTCTATGTTTTAACATCGGGTCATTTCAGAAGCTATATATAAGTGCACAAAATAACCATTTAACAAGTATTTTCCAACTACTTCATACGCTTAATTGGATTTATCTGTGAATTTTTTAATGACGCGGTAGCTATAATGAATCCCTGGCTTTGCAAAGGTGGTATAATTTGATTAATGTTTAAACTACGAAGTAAATGTGTTATGCTTAGCCTAAAATATTGCAATTATTCTACGGCCTAATATATACTATATAAATTTCACTACAAAGACCAATAATTAAACTTTGAACGAATAAATAGGTCATGGAACTACAAAAGAGACATTATACTAGCAATTGCATATAAGTTGCAAATTACATGAGTTAAACGTAAAATTAGTTAGAGTTGTATTTTTGTTAATGGAATGACAATGTAAATTATATGTCTTTTTTATTCATACTGCTCAGCCTAAAGATCTTGGGGATGATGAGGCCCATGCCATTTTGAGGGAAGTGGGAAATGCATTGGGTGGGGGATATTTCATGATGGGTCATGGTATTTTTTTAATTTAACAACAAAACAAGATGGAAATTTTAAGGGTTGAGAGTCTAAATTGTAGAGGAGCTCCACAACCTCATTGAGCACCCCATTATCCAACCTAGATGTGACCCATAAATTAAATTTCAATGTAACCTCTTGGTCTTTATGTAAGAGCACTATAGGCACCAAATGAGTGTCGTTGAGGTTGGATAGAATGCCACACATGCTTTAGTTGGCTTTACTTATTTGCGTAAGGATGATTTTCTCATTTAAATGGTGTATTCTCTAAGGGAGACATGAAATAGTTTGTATGTGACTTGAAAAATGTTGGGAGGATGCACAAAAGGTTATGGATTTTTTTTTACACCAAACTAATGCATTAGCATGAAATTTTCCAAGCCCATTTGAGTGATTATAGTAAGTTTTGTTTATGTCACGAGCCAAGTAATAGGGAATTTGAACATGAAACTTAACATCTACATCATTAATCATCATAATATTCTATGTTAATTAATTTGGGGATTATGCCCGATGGTGCAGGTGGGCATCTAAGTTGCGGTTTGGATAAGGTCGATCAACTAACCATGAGAGAGTGGATAATGCACACATTGGTAGCATGCTAGTGTAGTCCCCACATTTTCTAGCCTAAGATGTCTGCTGACTTTAAACTCATATTGATGATTTGACATGGACTATGACACATTATGATATTATGTTATGTTATTTGATCTTTTGTGGACATGTATGGTATTTTGGGCACATAAAAACAATTTATCCTTGATTAGTGTGATAGTACATTTCAATAGATGTTTTAGATACTAACATGTTACTACATTATTGATCTTGTTTCATATATGATGGATACATGGTTCTATCGCACATCTTGATGTTATGCACTATTCGATTATTTGATGTGGCCATGTGTTAACATGCATATATGTTGATTTTTATGTATGGAAATGGCTAACACATTGTGAAATTATGTGAAATTGTGCATGTCCTCATTTATGATGAATTTTTGATGATGTGTTAGCATAGATAGCATGTTTATAATTTTTAGTCTACTAAGTAGTTGAATTACACTTTTATTGGACATATGCATTTAATGTTTGCATTGAGTGTGCATATTACAAGGCACAGGAGAACGTGGGTTTCAAGATGGCTACATGAATATGCACAAGTGGTCCATGGGGTTGAGTCCTAGCCATGTTAGTTGTATGAGGCCTTATGGGTTACATGTATTGTTTAGGCACCATGAGTGACCCTTAGTTGTAATGTTGTATATTGCATAAAATTAATTGTGTTTATGTTGTTTAATTTTCTTATAATACTAGGTTTGGGGGATTTAATGGTTCCCACTTGCATTAGGAATATATTTGTGTATCTGTTTCTTATTAATGAGGATTTGGGTAACATAAGAACCCTTGAGTGGGCCCCACATCCTCAACAAATGTGTCTAAATGTGTGAAACTTGAAATCAGTTTTTTTTGGCATTTTTAGTAACATTTTTTTGTTTTGGGGGTTCATTGAGCATAAAAATAAGCCCTTGGACCCTACCTATTAGGTAGGGGGCTTAATTTCAATGAAAAAAGGGAGTTTCCCTCTCATTTGGCCTCTCTCTTGTCACCATTCATGTAAGAATGGTTGGGGTTTGTGTGTTGTGAAAAGTTGTATGATTTTGTCTTACCTTCTTTTTGGGTAATTTGGGGGAGTAATGTTTAAATGAGGGTTTATCTTTTCTTCCTTTCTTTTTTTTGAAA